>JAJMJA010000043.1:0-87971 GCA_030568835.1 Kodamaea hsintzibuensis (nom. inval.)
AATAGTAAGAGACATCGAAAGACCCGTACCGCAATAGTAAGAGACATCGAAAGACCCGTACCGCAATGTTATGTAATACTGCTGCCAACAGTTTTGTACCTTATTTAAGAAAATTTTCAAAAAAACAGACCTTCTCATAGTGAATAGCTATTCATACATTATATCAACCTTAAGTTGCTATACGATAGGCTGTGTTTTAATTTCAGGTGTTAGTTTCAGAAGTTCATGGTCAAAAATCACATTAATTATATGGTAAAAATTTTGACAAAATAAACCCATCATAACCAAGCAGTTGCATTAGGATTTACGTTTTACTTCATTGCAAAATTTTATCCCTAAATGACTTCTTGACTCCTTTTTAAATGTTTTTACAAGAATAGGGAGCTTATTTAACAATGTTTCCAGTACTTCTTCGGTTAAACCGCACATGATAGCAATATTTTCTAGCATTAAACAATAAACAATCAAAGGAATATACAGTCACAAGCTGTCTAATAATTCCCAGATTAACTCTTTAGCATGTCTACCTTGCAGCTAAAAGTACACAAATTCCTTTTGAATTGGGAGTCGTACATGTTTCTGTGCGCATTTTATTTTAATACCTTGGAATTGGAGAAATGGAATAAATAATACTGAACATTTTTAACGCACAACCTCCTTTAAAGTATTCGAGAATACACTGCTTTTTTGAGAGATCAATCTAAGCCTCAAAGGTTTACGTGTTGCAATCAGAGAATATGTTCCTTGCAAATTCAAGAAATCATTACTTTCCTAGAAGTCAACTCTATTCGGCACTCATCGTTTTTCTGTGCAATACATTGGGCTTGTTTAATGCTACTTGACAAGCGTTTTCAAAAATTGGAAGGAGGTAGATATACTCCTTGATTTAAGAGAAGAGTCTTTAAAAATCTTACCACCTGCAATGGACAAAAGAGCTCAGTTTACTGGGCTCCTCTATATGTTACTCAAAACAAAATAGAGTATGCTCTTTAACTGCTTAGGCTATTATTTACTACATTCAACTCAGACAGTCTGGTTCCTCACTTTCCCAGAAATAGAATCAAAGGCAAATAGAAAAATTTGAGAAAGATATGGGATTTAGGCTCTTCAGATAGTTACTAAGACTTGATATAAGAACTATACCTGGCATATCCTTTCTTAACCATGACTACTACACCAGAGATTAAGTGGTTTTAAGCATGTGGAAATTGAGATTTGAAGAGTGAGGTTGGTCCTGAAGCAAATATATCTGTGGAATTCGAAACTCTTTCAATTACAGAATCAAAAGATTGTAACTTAGTAGAACACTACTGGTTTTCTACTCCAGATAGACTGTTATGTAAAGTTGCGGTGCTCTTGAATAACCAACTACATTTCCAGAGCTAATTTTATGAAACCTGTCTCGAGCAAACTAGGAGCAGTTATTAACTAAGAATTTCAGAAGCTGATCCAAAGGTAGATTATCCAAATTTAATTGGCTCTGTTAGTTCACACAACTATTGAAGTGCCATTGTTTGCTTGAGGTATGCCTGTTAAATCGCTCATAGAAAGATTCAATAGCTACAAGAAAATAATGCGATTTCTGTTCTGCTCAAAAGATTTCCAAAGTATCAGTAACTGGTACAACAAATTATTAGTCTTCCTGACAAACTAATACTAGTCATTAGTCAATCTAAACATGACTCCTACCTTCAATTTGTTCTATTTACAATTCAAGTTGACGTTATCCCTATGCACATACTCTCAAGTTGCAGTTTCAATATTTGTATGCTGGTTGGTTTTACCTCTTTCTCAGCTGTTGTATATAGCTAGTTCAAGTCTCAAATTTCAACCTCTAGCATTGATTTTACAATTCTAGATTCTGGTCCTTATTGACGCAATTGAGAGAATGGACTCTTCACAGTCACTCGTCATGTTTTAATTAGCCAATCCACTTAAGTTTTCTACAGTAGAAATACAATGTTCTTTCTGAGTGGTACTGAGGCTTTATCTGAAATTCTGTAGGTCAATAGTAAGCATTCACACATTACCACAGATGATTACAATGACTAAGTGTAAATCATACTTAAATATGGTCTGTGGGCATAACAACACTCTATTTCAAAATGATATCTAAGAAGGAGTTTTTAGTCCCTGATCCAAAGAGGGCAGAGAGTATATCTCTAAGTAAAGTAACTACATCATCTTTGCTAGAGCAAGAAGTAACCTGTAAAAACAGTTCATTTGAGTCAAAGCTTCAATTTACCAAGAGAGCTGCGGTTGTATTGGAATTCACTAAACCACCCTTTCCCACCTTAATTGAAAAAGGATATACTTCCAAAAGAGCATCTAATTGTACATCTATATTTCTTTATAAAGAAATATCCGTTTTAACAGCTTCATTGAACACTAATTTGAATTCTACCGTCCTACTGAGTATATCACGTGAATATCGAACACAATCTGCAAGTGGCGAAGAGACCCTACGTCATTTCATAAAAAAAGGAATGCTAACAGAAATTTCTTTACAGATACAAGAGAATGAATCAGTAGTAACCACAATATTTAGTAAGCTTAAGTTGGCATTAGTTGTTCTGTTTTTATTTTACTGTAAGACACCACACAACCACTTATTCGCAAGAAAAATAGCAAGGTAAAGGTATCGATGATTACTTGACTCGTTACGGAAATGTACTCGAAAATCCGAATACGGTCAGAAACAATTTATAGACTTTTGTTTCGCACTTATCTTTGAGTATACAGATCCATTTCAACTAGCAAGCTTATGTTGTACTCGTCATACTGTTTTGTAAATACATAGGAGTTAATTTGGAATGAACCATCAGCAACACGCAACTCTTTTTGAAAGTACCTCATGATGACATTGAATTATCGAATTATAGTTGAAGAAATTTAAAGAGTGAAAAATATACCAACTATTTTAATCTACTGTCGTTTCCTATTTGACAGATAAGTTAAATGGAAAATTTTCTTGCCAGTAGTTCTCCTGAGGCTATAAGGGCACAATTCTGAAGCTGAGAATGTAGTTGAACTCGAATATCATTTGTGAAGTTTATATGAGCCCGTAGTGATAATTGTAGACAAAGAAAAGAAATAAGTAGAATATTGGTCATCAGTAGAGTTGATGTCAGACTGCCTGTATTCTAAAACAGCTAGCATATCCTATGATAATACTACAGCTGAGAGCACGTACCAGACTGAAAAAAAAAAACTACTGTTTGTTCAAAATTTGATGTCATTGAAACACTTTTTGTCAATAGATATAAGATTGGATTGTTTTCCATAATGTATCGGTCAACTGATAGAAGGTACACACGACCAAAAGTTAAGAACACTAATTGAAATTATTGACGCCAGACTAAGTTCAGCAGACAAATACTAAAACGGGATCTAGTAGCATCCCCCACTGACATGTTTTCTCTACTAGAGGGTTTAATAATAGCCGACTTAGTAGCTTACGAGTGCTTAAGATCCTGACAAAACTAAAGTTGAAAACCAGGGAATATAACAGATACATTCTTAACCAAAAATGGTTAAAACTTGAAGTGTTCTCAATTAGTCAAACATAAGTAAACTACTAAGCAGAAACTCGTGAGTAGACACATAAATAGAGATACGTTATCAATGTTGCCTTATGTAGTTTTGCTATTACTACGAAACGGAAGGCTCAGACTAGCGTTAGAAGTCTCGCTCTAAAATTTAATCACCTTGTTAATCGCATTACCAGAGTAAATATGCTTCAGTTACGGTGCTGGACTTACCGATGATGGTTGTTAACCACTGAACGGTTCATCAGAGATCTAAAACTATACAATCTTCCCTATCATTCAATATGCGGCCAAGATTTTTGGGATTTTACGAGTACGTATATTTACTAGTATGTCAATTCAAAAATTTAAAAAATCTAGTCAACTCCAAAATCATTCGTGGGATGATATTACCTGTAGCTCAAATGATCGACAACCCGGAAGTCATTATGCGGACTTAACGAGTAATCTTTTCGATCTCCGATGTAATGAACCACAATTCTAATCCGTTTCGGCAATGTAGTTGCAAAATTAGCAGTTGAAAAATATCTAACTGAAAAATAACTGAGCTTAGAAGTGGCTTAGCTCCGATTAAGTTGCATGTTCATTTTGAACTAAAAATGAGCTATGTTGAGCTTTTTGATCATTATTTGGTCCGATTGGTTAAGTTCATTTAATAGTAGAGTTAAAAAAATGCTTATTATACTCTTGTAATGCTAATTTGTGTAAATTATCTCAAAAAGTATCCAAATAGATCTACAGGTTTGTTTATACGGCTCATTTTACAGACTAAGTGTTGGAACCGAAATATCACAAATGCCGTTTACATTTCAGGACATATCGGTAATTTATCAAACGGTTTTAATACATTGAATACAGGAGAAAATATTTGCAGCTATTGAGTATATAACACAGTAATATTTGTAGTGAATTCAAACGCAAACCTATTCGATATGCGATTCTTTGCTCTTGTTAAAGGGTTAGTTACTGCTAACATTGCAGCAGCTGTGACCAGTGTGCTTGTTTCGCAAACGACTAAATCTCTGAGTGCTCCAACAATTACTCTGACAACGCCTGATCCAAATAATCCTTATGCGAATTTACCTCAAGTCCCAAAGACCGCCTCCATCAATGGATTCGCTGATAGAATTTATGATATTGTTCCTCAATGTGCTCAAAATTGTCTTATAACTTATAAGTCAACTGGAAGTACTCCATGTCCATATTGGGACACCGGTTGTTTGTGTGTTATGCCACAATTCGGTGGTCCAATTGCTGAATGTTTCATTAAGAATTGTCAAGGTGGTGCTGAGCTTTCCGCTATTGCTTCACAAGCGTCTTCTGCTTGCTCTTCTGCTGGTGTACCAAGTCCATACTGGGATGTCCCTGCTAGTGTCACAACTGACTTATTGTCGGCTATAACTGCCACGCACGCTTCATCTAGTGCCACGACTACAAGCAGTGGGGTAGTAAGCTCGTCATCAATTACCTCGTCAGCTTCTTCATCTTCGCACTCACTGTCTGCGTCTGTGTCTTCTTCTTCACAGCATACTTCTTCAATTTCAGGTTCTACTTCACCTTCTACTTCCGTCACCTCCCCACCAGCGACGACTTCAGATCCAAGTAATCCTTATGCTACTTTGCCTCAAGTTCCAAAGACCGCCTCCATCAATGGATTCGCTGATAGAATTTATGATACTGTTCCTCAGTGTGCTCAAATTGTCTTATAACTTATAAGTCAACTGGGAACACTCCATGTCCATACTGGGACACCGGCTGTTTATGTGAGATGCCTCAGTTCAACGGTCCAATTGCAGAGTGTTTCATAATCAATTGTGGTGACGGAGTGGTAGTATCGTCAGTTGCGTCTCAAGCTTCGTCTGCATGTTCGGTTGCAGGTGTACCAAGTCCATACTGGTTTGTCTCTGCTAGTGTCACAACTGATTTATCGTCGGCTATAACTGCCACGCACGCTTCGGCTAGTGCTTCGACTACAAGCAGTGGGGTAGTAAGCTCATCATCACTTACCTCGTCAGCTTCTTCATCCTCGCACTCGTCTGCGTTTGCTACTACTGTCCCGTCAACTTCTTCTTCCAGCAACTCAGCTTTAGAAAGTTCAACAAGTGTCACAATTAATTCTTCGTCTGCTGTTTCTCCGTCAAAACATTCAAGTGCTGATCAATCATTCAGTAGTCTGATTGCGGAATCAGCTTCTAAGTCCTCAATAGCATTGGGAAGTGTTTCCGCAACCCTGTCTGGAGTTGGCACCACCTCAGAATTAAGCTCTGTTACAACGATTGTATCAACTTACCTTACAACTAGCGGTGGAAGAACTGTGACCGAACTCACTACCATCGTTACAACAGTTCCTTGTACTGAAGTTGTTCCAACTCTGGCGCACTCACCTTCTATGCTTCCAGCTACACCTAGCGCCTCAGCTTCCAGCGCCTCAGTTTCCAGTTCTATCACAACATATGTATCATCTTACGTCACAACCATTAGTGGAAGCAATGTTACCAAATTCACCTCTATCGTTACAACAGTTCCTTGTTCTGAAACTCTTCCAAATCTGACAGACTCGTCTTCTATGCTTCCTGCTACATCTAACGCCTTGGCTTCCAGCGCCTCAGTTTCCAGTTCTGTCAAAACGATTGTTTCATCTCACCTTACAATGGTGGAAACACTGTGACTGAACTTACTACTATTGTTACAACAGTTCCTTGTTCTGATGTTGTTCCAACTCTGACAGGTTCTTCTTCGCCTGAAAACACGTCTAATTCACCAGGTTCTAGCTCTGTCACGACAATTGTATCATCTTATGTTACAACCAGTGGAAAAAGTACTATTACCGAATTCACAACTATCTTTTCGACAATTCCTAGTTCCACAGAAACTTCAGTATCCACTGAAGCAGCATACCAGGTGACTTTTGCAACTGGAGACGTCTCCAATTCAGGCTTGAGTTCTTACCCACATTCAGAGCCAACAACAAGTTCGTTATCTTCTATTAGTTCGGTACAAATTCCTGCAAATTCCGGTCACAGTAATGTTCCAAATTCAGCAAGTGCTTTGTATGGACTTCTTGCTGTTTTCTTCCTTCTCGTTTAATACCATTAAAAGTTGAGTTGTCTATATGTTTCTGTTCATCTCCTACACTATTCTTAAAACTCAATTAATTTTTTTCTTAAATTTGAGATAATTTGTAAAAAACTTAGAACAATTAGTTAAAGCGACCTGATCTACTGAAGTTTAGATTTTAAAATTGTTAACAGTTAGAGTATGAAATGATCATTCGAATCTCCTTTAAAACTGTGTACTTCAAGAATTGTACTAAGGGAAGATCGTAACAACATGGTGTTTTCTCGTGGTTGGTGATTGAAAGAGCTAGAAGACTATTGAGATGAAAACTTCGATTTCAGGGGCATCACTAGCCAAGATTTTAATTATACGAACTGTAAACAGAGAAGATCTCTTGTGGTTGAGAGTTGTACATCATGTTTGGCGTTTGCTTTGGTTTTGTTTTGGCGTTTGTTTTGTCGTTTGTTTATGGAAAGAAATAGTAGATAGCTTGGCATTCATAAATATGAAAAACAATGAATACTGTTCACTAAACATGTACCATTTTAAAGACCTGAACTCAAGAAGTATGATCTCGTAAATGAATCATGATTTTCAGAACTTTGTAGTGAGCAAGCATATTCGCTGCATGCAAATTGCTAATCTAACTCCTCTTCTAAGGTACCGGATATACTACATAGTTTAATTACAAGTGCCTTAGCAGAATTATAGTTTGATATTTAGGTTTTCCGCGTGTCATCGATACAGAGAACATACGCAAATACTTGTAATTTGTGCACTCATCCGCATAAATAGTACCCCACATTGGCTACCTCTTGGCGTGCAACTATCCTGACTTGGTACTGAGAAACCATTTTAGGAAGCCCAAAGTGGATGAAAAAATATCAAATGGTCGCACTGAACCTTATTTTGCAGCCATTGTCTTCAAAAATGAAATAGCTTAGCCTCTGTATTAATGAAAATAATCAAATGATCAGCTAGGTAAAGACCGTTTTGTATTATACAATAATCAAGTCACTCTTCTACAGTATTATAATAAACCATTCGTGTATTGGTATAGAATCATTTTAAACCTAAGAAAAAACAGTAGCAGCTACCATCGTAGCAATTTTACGTTCAACTAGTTTGAAAACAATTATTCCCTAGCTTGGTATAGTCAAAGTAACAACGTATCGTCACCTGAAGATAGGCCTGAGCCGATGCCAGAGCCAATATCTGAATATCAGGAAGAAAGAATGTTACCGTTTAAAGTCGGTCAAAGAAAAAAAACAAATTTTCGGTATCGCCTATGCTTGTGTTAACAAGGGAAGGTTAGTTTGATAGACTTAAGCGGATCCCGAGCCAGTTCCAGTACCAGTTCCGGTTCCGGTTCCAGTACCAGTTCCTGAACCAGAGCCAGTTCCAGTACCAGTACCGGTACCAGTGCCAGTACCAGTTCCGCTACCTGATCCGCTTCCAGTTCCAGTTCCAGTTCCAGTTCCGGTACCAGTGCCAGTACCAGAGCCAGATCCCGATCCTGAACCAGTACCAGTACCAGTTCCGGTACCAGTGCCAGTTCCACTACCTGAGCCAGAGCCAGTTCCAGTTCCAGTTCCGGTACCAGTGCCAGTGCCAGTGCCAGTGCCAGATCCCGATCCAGTGCCAGTGCCAGTTCCAGTGCCAGTTCCAGTGCCAGTTCCAGCACCGTTACCACCATTTCCAGTTCCAGTTCCAGTTCCAGTACCAGTTCCAGTTCCAGTGCCAGAGCCACCTTCAGAGCCAGATCCAGTACCAGTACCAGTACCAGTGCCGGTACCAGTTCCAGAACCACCGTTAGAGCCAGTACCAGTACCAGTTCCGGTACCAGTTCCAGTTCCAGTACCACCGTTAGATCCGGTACCAGTTCCAGTACCAGTTCCGGTACCAGTTCCAGTTCCAGTACCTCCAGTTGGTACAGAAGTTGGAGTAGAAGAAGATTGTGCTGGGGTCGACGAAGATTGAACTGGGGTCGAAGAAGATTGGACAGGGGTCGAAGAAGATTGGACAGGGGTCGACGAAGATTGAACTGGGGTCGACGAAGATTGAACTGGGGTCGACGAAGACTTCACTGGGGTAGTCTTAGAGGACTTGGTTGGGGTAGTCTTTGAAGACTTGGTTGGGGTAGTCTTTGAAGACTTGGTTGGGGTAGTCTTAGTAGATGAAGACTTGACTGGGGTAGTCGAGGACTTGACTGGAGTGGTGTGGCTTCCACCGTTTCCACCGTTTCCACCATTGCCTCCGTTTCCACCATTGTCACCTCCGTTTCCACCGTTTCCACCGTTTCCACCATCACCACTTCCTCCGTTTCCACCATTGCCTCCGTTTCCACCATCACCACCATTGTTTCCACCGTTTCCTCCATTTCCACCGTTTCCACCGTCACCGACACCATGGCCGCTTCCACCGTTTCCACCGTTTCCTCCATTGCCGCCATTGCCACCTTCGTCTCCACCGTTTCCTCCATTTCCACCGTTTCCACCGTTTCCTCCATTGTCACCGCCGTTTCCACCGTTTCCACCGTTTCCTCCATCTCCACCGCCGTTTCCACCGTTTCCACCGTTTCCACCGTCACCTCCGTTGCCGCCTGTTGGCTTAGTTGTAGGAGTAGTGGTCTTAGATGGAGTTGGGGTTGGCTTTGGTGTTGGTGTTGGGGTTGGCTTTGGTGTTGGGGTAGGCTTTGGTGTTGGGGTTGGCTTTGGTGTTGGGGTTGGCTTAGGCTTTGGTGGTGGGCATGGGTCCTTGTTCTTCCATGGCCACAACCAACCAAAGGTTCTCTTGTCAATAGCATGAACGTTAACACCGTTCTCCTCGCCAACTTGCGCAGGAGCAGGAGCAGCTGCAGAAGCTGCAAGAATAGTAGCAATAGCAATAGCAGATTGAATTCTCATACTTTCTTATTCAATTCCTTACTGATTAAACAAACCTCAATCTTTAGAGGATCTTCGTCTCTCTTTATACCTTGTCGATCAAAAAGACTTTACTCTTTCTGAAACCATTTCTAACCTTGCCTGGCCAAGTCAAACTATGGCTGCAACTCGTGGTCGTTTTTGAGGCACCGTTGTGTAATAGGCAGCCCTGCGCTACAATGCCACAAAAGTAGTTAATTATAGAAGCGAAAACCCAAGAGAAGGTTTTTTAATGCCATTCGCTCTATCCACCTTGCATAATACTTGCGTCACTAGATCCTACTATCCTGCATGGACACCCATTGAAGGCATCCTGAACGCATGCCACGAATTTTTTTTTTTGTAAGCGAGGCGGTGGAACTCTCTCTGGTCTCACTTCTTGTAAAATAATGTCCCGCTAACCCCCTGGTACCTTTTACATTTTACCCCTGAATTACAACGCTGAAAGAACCGTTGACTTAGGCATACCTTATTTTGTGCTCCTTGCCTCTTTTTCCAAGTCTCTTCTAGGCACACCAAGCTTTCATCTTTTTCTAGAATGGGCAATACCCTTACCTTGAAGGCGAATGGGGTGCGTACCAAGAAGTCTCGGTCTTGAATTGGGTAGATGCTCAAGTTTTTTTCAGCCTATTGTCAGCCAAGTTCAGCCATCGAACCCATCTCTCGAATTTACAAGTGCTCTGTTCTTTAAGGTTTGTTTCATGTTGTAATGCCTCCTTAGCAATCTTCTTTAGGTCTATTTTTCGAGTAATGCTCATCAATGTCTTGGTGTGTATGTAAATGGGAATACGAATCCGAGTTTTCTTGGCCTATAGTTTACTCTCCTTCTACCCTCTTCTCCTTACTCACCTCACCTCAACTCACCTCAACTTTTCCTCATGCTTTCACCTCATGCTTTCACCTCATGCTTTCACCTCATGCTCTCACCTCTCACCTCTCACCTCTAACCTATGTTCCTCCAAACCACACCTCAGTCTCCTTCCCCTTAAACTTAACTACTTTCTACTTCAAATAATCCCCTCTCCACAAATGCCAACTTAACGCTGGTGACAGCCACGCTATTTTTCTCTTCCTAAAGTTTCGTTCACCCTATTTTTAGTCCGTGCGTAAAGTTGAAAGGTGCAATCAGAGTATGAGAGACAGACGTGAATACTTCCGTGCTATCGAATGATAATTACAATACCCCATTCAATAAGGCGGTCCCCCTTTCGTGGTCATGAGTGATGGTTGGTTGTGATTATTAGATACGAGTCTACAAATCTCGCTAAACGTTGCTCCTTAGTTCGAGCATGGATGTGTTGTCTTAATTGGTTGAGAAGGAGACTCTTCAGGCGATTGTGCCCAGAGTTTTTGTTAACTATATTTGGTAATTATACAGAGAACCTAGCTAAAGGAGTCGTATTCATATGAGAATAGTGTACCATTATGAGTAACAAATTCATTGCGTTCTCAATGGAGAAGTAAGCATGCTGATTTTGGAATAAACAAACACTCTAGAAATTTGTTGGCGCAAGTATGATCCCTGGTATGCGCGATTATGGCTGCCAAAATGTGCACGGTTCTTGAAAGTGCCCAACTTTCTTCACCAGATTTTAGGTTTCTTAGGTTCATCTGATCACTGTTTGAGGGTTGGTAGGTTTATGGTTCTAAGTTGAAGGAGTTCCATTTAACTTAGTTAAATACTAAATGGGTAATAAGAATTCGATACCGCTTTAGGTAACTTAAATGAAAAGTTTAATGTATTTCCGAATCGTTAGACGGAAGCTCTCTTTGAGTGTTCTGTGGTTCCTACTCATGTGGCTGTTAATGTTAATGTGGCAGAATTAAATCGTGATCTGTGCTCTAATGACGAGGGCATAGTTCAGTATGAACCAATTAGATTCATGGAAGATGGCGATAGATTCTGTTGTATCGTGTAAAAGTTAGGAGCTATTTCTATCCAATTGAAAGCTTTTACTCCACATTTATTGAACAACGAGTAGTAGGTCTGCGCATTTTTATTTGCAAAGTTGTTGAATACTCACCATAAGCCTCATAAAACGAATTGATTATCTAGTCGTATGCGTTAGATGCATGAATGGAAGATTCTTATCTCATTCTATAGGGGTGATTTTTAAGCCCACTATAGCTAAAGCCCTCTGTCATGACAGACATTCCGCTATATTTGTACTTTAACACAACACACATCTCGTTATGTTTCCGTCAATCTGTCGTATTCTTGGTGCTTGAGTAGATTCTCAGTGTGCGGATTCACTCATCGTTAACTAAAGTGAACTTTAAAGTTGTAGTTGATTGGATCGCATTTTAATTATCAACTCAGGCTCTTTATCAATTCGTAATTGCAAAGGCTCGCTTCGAGTCTTGTATCTTCTGAATTTCACATCATGTTAAATGAAACATTTGACATTAAGTCATTCAAAATCACATATTATCATCTGAAATAACGCTTCTCCTGAGTGCCATCATGTTCTGAATCAATCTATTTACTCAATAAAGAACAGCAAAACAATAAAGTTCACAAGTGATGGTCAGCTGCTCTGTAAAATTCAACAACATCAAGTTCTTGTTGAATTGAGTTGGCAAGCGTAATTACTAGGCAATTAATGTGGCATTCGGAATGTAGTTATACTTATCGTTTGATCTCAAAACGTCTCTTTTGCCAAGTTGATCTTCAATGTTGACCACGTTTCCTTTCAATAAATGTAACCAAAAAACAATCTCATCATCAAATTCAACCAACAATAAGTACTTGCATTGTATCGCTTGGCAATACTTAAACATCTGTTCATTGAAAGAACACTTATACGAATGTCACCTTCTCAACAATAAGTCCAAGAAAACTGTTTGACTCAAGAGAGCATTTTGGGTTCGACACGAAAAAGGAACTTAGAGAAGAACGAATACCCCAATCTTACCCCTACCAGTATCAACTATGATGACCCGTACATGATGCGGTATGTCGCTTGGAAGTTCAAGCCCTCGGTCACAATGTCTTGGGAATTGTGTTGGCCCTTTCAATTCAAGTTGAAACAACACAGATTGTCTTGAACATGTAATTCCTCCGCACAGTAGGATCTATGCTCGAAATACTAACATCTCTTCATTGTAGGAGGTTCTCCAGGGATAAAGCCTCGTTTTCAAACTGGCACTTTCTCTATGTTCGAGAGAAATATTTAAAGTTCATTTTTCCTTTTACATTGTTTCATAGAAAGGTCTGGATTTGATAATCATGTTGGCTTCATCCCTAATTGGTGCAACAAAGTGTAATTGTCTCAATTGTACATACAATAGAAGTTCAGGGGCTTGCACTACCAATCTTTAAATAGTATACAACAATACATTTTGAGCCGGAAACCAGCTCAGCTACACCGATAGTAATTTTTTGTTAGTATCCACTACAAAGAGTGAAACTCCAACATTTCAAATTCTCTTGAATAGGAAAGAACACTCTTATCTATTACTGGATATGTAATTGGCGACAATATAGAATGAGCTACCCTTGACTTTAACCCATGTGATATCAGTCCAGTCTCTAATACTTGAACATAGAATGTAAAGCACAACCTAAAGCTAAATGAAATGCTCAATGTGTAAATCAAATCAAAATGCATAATTTAATTGTGAACAATAACTTAAACCTTATTTATTGTCCCTTTCAACTGAAAAACTTAAATACTCTTTGTGTAGAGCTCTCAGATCATGAAGGCTTACTTTCAGATTTAGAACCTAGAATCGTTACTGAATTCATTTATTGTAACCACTATGGTTTATGTAAATCATATCTATAGTCACTAACTGTTACAGTAAGTCTAAAAAATCCAACTAGATGATTTACGGACCAAAAGAACCGTAATTTTTGTTGGTGTACTTAGCACCCAAGATGGTAATCTTCGATTCTTCCTCTTTAGTTAATTCAAAACTGAAAATTTCCAAGTAGGACTGGGCTCTCTCAATACTTGAAGTTGCCGAAATAGGAACAACACCAGTTTGGTGAACCCATCTCAAAACAATTTGTTCTTCAGTTTTCTTGTGAGCCTTAGCGAGCTGGGTAATGTACGTAAGCAACTCCTTGTTTTCGTCAGCCTTTTTAGTCAAAGAAGACAAAACAGCGTAACCCTCAACCACGATATCGTTATCTCTGCTAAACTTGACAATACCTTCACTTTGATTTTGCAAGTTTGGAGAGTACTCAATTTGATTAACAACAGGCTTGTGCTTAGGGTTCGAGTCTAAGATTTCCTTCAATGCAGCAACGTCAAAGTTCGAGACACCAATTGATTTGGCTAAACCTTCATCCTTCAATTGTTCAAGAAACTTCCAAGCTTCAACGAGGGTGAAGCCTGTGTTTTCAGTGATGTGCTTGGTGTGCAACAAGTACAAGTCAACGTAATCAGTCTTATAACGAGCAAGAGATGCCTTCAATGCTTCGTATGGGTTTGCTGCTCTAGACTTCGTGGTGCTTGGCAAAGCGAACTTGACGTTAGGGTTAAGTCCTCCCAAATACTTGTCGGTGAGGAAAAGCTTGCTTCTGTCAACACCACTCTTCTTAATAGCAAGACCAGTCTCAACATCAGTGAAATAAGTTTCAGCACCATCAATGTGCTTGAACCCAGCCTTGATAAAACTGGCAAGCGAGTCTACAGCCTCTTGACTGAGCTCAGAGTTTCCATACTTGAACCATCTTCCTGAACCAATAGCAATGGCTGGAATAGTGTTTCCGTCGGATAATTTAATTTCTGGAGTGGACATGTTGTTTAATTTGCTAACTGAATAGATGAGGTGTAGCTTAGAGATATGAGTGCAATTGTATGCTTTATATAAGGGAAAGTCATATGTGTAATCAACCAGTGGCGATACAATGTAGTCAGCATTTCTCAGCTCAATTAATAAGCTTCGATTGCTGATAATAGTGTGGTGCCACAGCTTGTTCCCAATGCCCTAGAGTTGTTTTTAGTTATTGTGGACAAAAGGTTGAGAACTACAAACTAATCAGATTTCTAAGCTTGAGGCTGACAAAATTGGCTGCAAAAGTTTTTCTGTTGCACAAAATTCCAACTTAATAACGAGGCCGATATGTCCAGCTACAAAGTATTTTGTTGAGGGTAGAGAAGCACTCTCTAAAGAAAGCCACTTTATTGTTTAGAGTGGTTTCAAATTCTTGTAGTGATTCGCCTGTAGCACATATCTCTACTGACAAGAATCGAAACCAGAAGTTCTCTTCATTTTTGAAAACTAAAGAGAAACGTCTTGAATCTTAAAATCTTAAGACTACTTGCCTATACACTTTAGAAGTTAAAATTAGCTGTTGAGCAACTTCAAAACCACAAACTCAGGGATTAAATTTATCAGCATTCATGCTTAATTAATCAACCCAACAATTAACAAGTTTGTAGCCGTATTTCTAAGACTAACTCTTATAGAAAAGTACAGAGTGTTCAGTGCACCTACGCAAGACTTAATAATCAGCCTTTGAGAAAATAGTGGCTTAAAATTACACTATCCATCTTCATTAGTAGATCCAATATCTGTGCTCATGATGGCACACCCATGCCACTTCTAATGGAGATGCTGGATCACAAAATCAGAATATTGGCTGCAACTCGTGCTTAAATCTATTTCCATATGTCAGCTTTACTTTATTCCTCTAGAAGTTCACATGGGCATTGTGTTGTAGTCTATTTGTCTACTTTCGAATGCCCATCGTGGATATCTTTCAATTCCTCTGTTTATTCTCTTCCAAGTATATCAGAAGATCCCTCCTTTAAATATTCTACCTCACGAAAACAATAGGTTCTTGAGCCAATCACCTGTAAACAAGAAACCTACGTTGCGTCTTCCATAGCGATGGCAGTATGGTTTTTATTCATGGAGAAGTTCTACCAGTTTCACTGAATTTGAGTTTCAAATTCTTAAATAATCGATCCTTCAACTCCATTGCTATAGGAGAGTTAGTTTCTCAGTACACCTCGCAATACAAGTGTGCTGGTTCGGTAGTTTTAACGATAAAAGTAGCTCAGGAAATTATGGTCTGAGCTCAATCTGTTTGCTGATAACATATCATTAGAAGCTGTTTAAGGTATCAGAGATCTTATTCCTAAGATGAAACAATGGTGCTAATATCCGATTTAAGATACCTAACGAATTTAACAGTTCACTAACTGATAACCCCAACCTTCCTTGAATCATTGTGTAGTGATAAATTCAGACCAAAAGCTTACACTATTCAATAAAACGAACCGCTACTTTTTCAGATTAATTGATAGGTCGCTGTTCAGATGCTTGTAACTTTTGTTCAAGTTTTAATTGGAAACTTTTGAATTCAGAAACCATCAGTCGCAACACTCCTTTCAAGTATTTTCACCCGTTACTAGTGCATAGATGTCTGAGAGTGATATTTTGAAGTCTCTGCGTACATAAAGCACGTTCGTTACTAGCCTCTTTCAATTGCAGTTGGTGCTTTTCATACGTTGACCAATTACATACTCAACTTGACAGGGCAGTTGGACCTAAATTTAGTTTCAGGTCACCTTCTAAGCCAAAGCACCTCCTCTATGTTACTAGGATTGGAATTAACTATTTTCTCAAAATCTTGAAGGTCACTCTGCTGAAGCCGCCTCACCATAAGAAATACTCAAATTCTAAAAAAGGCGTTGTTAGTATGGCTCGTTACACTTCCGTAGCTGTGTATTCTTCAGTTCGCGACTTTACATTTCCACTACTTGGCTTGGAGAATTTCACTTTTTGAGCCCAAAAACACAAATTTATCCCTTTGTACATGAAAAGCTTGTACTTGGCAACTCTTCTAAGCTACATAACCAAGACCCACAGGAGACTTCGTCAACCTTGAGAAGCTTTTCATAACAGAGGAAATTCTTAATCGTTCTCCTTCAGCATGAGATTTAAGTTTCCAGGCTGGGACGAAAGAATTCTTCAGGCAGAGAATGAATGATATTAGCTGATTTATAGCAACTAAGCAGAGGAATATCAATGAAAAATGGTGCAGATAATTCTTTATTATGAACCCTAGTATTTTTGTAAGACGTTGTATTGTTTATAATTAAGTTACCAATATTGCAGTAGAATATTCGTAATTACCTCTAGGTATTTATCTGAGAGAGAGAGAGAGAGAGATAAACTGGGCCATTGTTGCTCCAAGTTGTCTTCAATCACAACGTATTCAAGTTCTTCGTTTTGAAAAACTCAATTCCAAGCATACAATTCCTCGATGTGGCCCTGCTGCTCATTTCTAGATAACAACACCTGTAAATTAACTATTTTTAAAACAATCACCAGCTCCGTTTGGTGTGCTATGAGTGAAGATAACAGTATCAGTTTAAAATAGTATCTTCTTATTTAGCAGATGATTGGTTGTGGGATGGACAGTCTAAGGCTATTCTTAGGTTTAGTAGAGTGCTGCAGAGCTGTCCCCAAACTTCACTCATTGAACCATACGTACTGAAATTTGAGTGGCATAAGAATAGTCTGTACCTTTAGTGTTCAGTAACATATTGACACCTGTACTTGGACTAGTATCCCTCCTTTCAAACTTTTGTACTCAAACGTGCAAATCGTATACCTTTAGTGGCCCTTTGAGACATATTAGAATATCCCTTAGACATTGGAGTGTAAACAGTATAGTCTGGGTAAAAATCTACAAAACCAGAACACAGTTTAAGGATAATCATCATAAAAGCATCTTCTCAAAGCATCTTTTTGAACTACATTCGTCTGGCGAAAATGGATGGTAAAATCATTATCCTTAGCATGAAGCTTAACTTAAAATAAACCAAAATCTCTACAGTTAGCCCATAATAATCACTTGATATCATTTAATCGGATTGTTTGCCTCTAAACTCGATCATCAGACGCTTAACTTAACTTTTAAAACAAACCCAAATTAATGACAGGTTGTTGATATGAATTGTAATGTGTATTGCCTGGTTTTGTGATTCTGAAAGCTGAATGTTCGAGGATTAAGGTTTGTACGTTATATCCATTAAAGGAAAACCAAACGCCTAGTTATTCTCTAATATAATTCCAACCAAGGTGAAGTTTTATGCAATCTGTGCTGTTGAAACAATAGAGAATGTAACCAAATAGATAACAGAACAGATCACCATAAAGCATACACTGATAATTATGGTACATGGGGTGTGCTCCTTATAGTACAATATCATAGTGTAGACTACACAGCAAGACAAGAAAGCGCACACCTAAAAAATGAAGTCAGAAAGCAAAGATGTCCTCTTGCGCCTAAGAACTTGGCATCGTTCGATTCATCCACGGTTGAATGGTTTGAAACAAGATCTTCAGATCCAAGCAATCATGCTATTCAATCATACACATGTAAACTCCATCTTACGATCTGCAAGTGAATCTCATTGAGTTCTCTGTTATGACTTTGTGGAGTGGTTTCGTCAGCGAGGCAGCTTAACTATACGCCTTTGTTTGAACTTTTGGCAACTGTAGCAGAAACAGAGTGTTTTGCTGGAGTTCAACTTAAAGGCGACTTTCACAGCCAATCAAAACATGGCGGATAACATATGTATAGGCAGTACGATCGAAGCCGCTTATTATTTCATAGTAATTGGGCTGCAAATAATAATGTTTCTTGACCTGGCGTTGAAAGCGCCCATCGTAAAAATTCGAGGTGTGATGAACTCGCTTAAATCTATAAATAACTTTAAAAAAGATTGTGCCAACTTAAAGCTTCAAAACTTCCAAGCCGGGAGTAAACATTCACTGTTCTCCGAAGCGTGTTGAGGGAACCCCACAGAGCGTAAAGAATCGGGTTGTTTAAAGCTTACAACTAAGTGTATATCGGCTAACTTCCTCTTTGTTTGTATTGACAAGTATTGTGAGATTCCGCCTTTATGCACCAGGGTCTACCTGGAACGCCAAAATCAGGAGAAAACTGTTCCGATTTATGGAGAACTCCACACTGCAACAGTTAGGAGTCCTGCAATATGCCTGAAAGGTACCTGTAAAAGCCTGAAAAGTTCCTACTTAAGCCTACAATTAAAAATTTTTGAGGCACTATTTTCTGCAACAACAAATCCTTTTGGATCCACAAAACCTGGATACCTAAATCTAACCAGTTACACCAAGCATTGATAGCTGCTAGGTACTCATCGTGCTGCATACGAGCTTAATAATTAAAGTTTGCCACATTCGGCGCATACCTTTATTTAGGTGCTACCAACCTCAGATGAGGCGATTACGATGGTATTTAATCAAGTATAGTTCCAAGGGTTTCCGTCAAGGCATCAATGAAAATCCCATTAATCTTGGTGTTGCTTGCATTTACTAATGCACAACCAAACAAGCCCTATACTAGGAGATCAATTGCTGCTACTAACTTGTACGCTTGCAAAACTTTAGTGGCCAACACAGCTGGATTCTGCAATGGTACTGCTGTGGAAGTCGACTCTTGTTATTGTTGCAATGAAAATGCTATGGCGATGTTTGCAGCTTGTTTGGAGATCGGTGGAAGAGACACACAGGAAACACTTGAAAACTACTATTCGCGTTGCAAGCTAGATTATAACGAAGACGTGAATAGAACAGTCTTTGATTCGTCTTTGAAGTATTACTCAAACCAAGCCGTTGTTGCCACGGAAGCCGACGAATACAAAGAAGGTGGAATTATGACTAGACCAATTCAAATAGACAAAGATACCTGTGAACTTTACCACAAAGCTTCTGAAGCACTTCTGAAGAACTACAATAGTTCAATCATGTACAGTTCCTTATTGGTTTGCTTTTGGCTAGTGGTTGGACTGATTTATGCATTAAACAACTGGTGTAAACTCTTGTTTCCCGATATGTTTGTTCGACCAAAGAGTTCTAGGTTATTGAACAAGACAAAAAAGTACATCACTTTACCAGCTACATTTGGTACTTACAAATTGAACGAGATCAGATTACCTGGACCCATGGCCGGATTTTTCCAAATTCTCATGCCATCGCGAGTGGAGTCTCTAGTGATTGGTACCTTTACCTTATTGTGCATAATATTCTTAATAGTGGACATAGAAGTCGTTGAGAATGACCCGCTTTTCATAACCCGTGATAGAGCTATGGCTAAAAATGTGGGAGTCAGATCGGGTGTTATTGCTACCATCTGCGTGCCATTATTGGTGATGTTTGCTGGCAGAAACAATATTTTGCAGTGGTTTACAGGTATAAATTACGCAACCTTCATCATGTTCCATAAGTGGATTGCACGTTTAATTGTTGTGATGGTGATTGTGCACGGCATGTGCTACACTTGGATGTTTGCACCCACGCAATTATACAGTTTGAAGCATCAGTACTACGTAGGTGCATTCATTGCAACCATGAGTGGGTCCTTCATTTTGTTCCAGAGTTTGCTTGCAATCAGACGTAAATGGTACGACTTCTTTTTGGTTGTACACATTGTTTTGGCATTAATATTCTTAATTGGATCGTTGGTTCACGTACTGACTTTGGGGTACGCATGGTTCATGTACAGCGCCTTAGGAGTGTGGGCTTTAGACAGGGTAGTCAGATTGTGTCGGCTATTAGTGTTTGGGTTCCCTGTGGCAGACTTCCAGTTGATAAATGGAGATGTAATCAAATTGCAAGTTCCAACTCCAAAGTGGTGGAAACCTTCGAAAGGAGGATTTGCTTACGTTTACTTTGTCACCAAGCTGAGGTTTTTCCAGTCACATCCATTCTCGTATGTTCAGCTTCCTAATCAAATCAACTTTTACATTAAAGCTAAAGGGGGAGTTACAGGTGCTATCAAAAGGCAGTTGGAAACTTCTTTAAACTCAACAAAAATGAGGGTTACCATTGAAGGACCATACAGTGGAGGGCTCGAATCCTGTAATATCCAACACTACCATTCATCAGTGTTTTTTGCAGGTGGGAACGGGATCCCAGGCATGTTTTCAGAAGCTTTCCAATTGTCTTTAATGAGGCCTCTCCATTTACAAAAACAGAAGATTAAGTTGATATGGGTGATTAGAGATTACAATTTTTTAAACTGGTTTTATGATGAATTGATGATCTTGAGAAACACCAATGTTGAAACAGATATCTACGTTACCAGACCAAACACTCCATTGAGCGGATTTGTAACTATGGTGCAGGGTCGCCGTTATGAACCGCTTGAAGTGTCTGTGTCAAAACTCTCAGAAGTTTCTTCTGTTGAGAAAGTTATGGATCCAAGTTCAAATATAGACCGGATCCATTCCAACTTAAACCACATCAGCTTTTACCATGGAAGACCAAACATCAATCTGATCGTTTCCCAAGAGGTAGAGGAGTGTGATGGAACTTCCATCGCATTTGTTGCTTGCGGCCACCCAATGATGGTTGACGAAGCAAGAGATGGTGTGCTTAACCACGTAGAAAGTGGTAAGAGAGTTGATTTTTATGAACACTTACAAGTTTGGGCTTGAGCCCTTCGTGCATTTATAGATTTTAAGTGAAATCATTAGTTAATACATTATTATTATAGTAACTTGTTGCCCAAAGGTTTACGTGACTTTTCACCTTATATTTGTATTTTTTGCGTGCACCAAATTCCGTTTCCCAATGAGGAAGTGAGTCTTAACAGGTGAACGCCGCATTTTTGATATCAAATATTCATACAACCAAAGGTTTAAATAATGCGTATTGTTAGTGTGTTCTCTGAAAAGGCGGGCTTGTGATTGTTGTAGGCTTATGAACATTAACAATATAGTCGCTTTTTAGTTGTTTCAGCTGAAAACTAACGACTTCAAACACCAAACAGTTCGAAACCTCACACAGTCTTTATAATGGCATCACATAAAGTTAACCATTTTCATCTCTTGGCTGTAAAGCAAAAGTTACTGAGATACCATTTGACCCCCACACTGTACATATTTATAGGTCTCATGAAATTTCTGCTGACTTTGTATCTTAAAAACTAAAACTAAGAACATACTAACGTATTGGAATTGTAAATATAAAACAAGACTCCGTATAAAAAAATACATCTCATCGAATGGTAATTGTGTCAACTTTCCCATCGATCTATCTAATATCCATATCCCTACAAGTATAGGCGAAAAGCTGGATCGATCGGCCGAAGCACTTACTGAGCTCAATTGTAGTCCTGAGTTATTTAAACAATCAAACATCAATTTGTAATTGTGCTACTGAAGTACTACTTATTAAGCTAACTAAACTGTTTCTTAAGTCTTCTTAAACAAGAACCAATCAATCTTCATAGCTTTGCTTGGCCTATTGTATATCAATCCACATATTCAAAAACACCGGTAACGGGTAACAACTACGTAGTGAGCTTGATGCATTCCATGGTCACACCTTCAAATAAACTTTAAAGCGACTCCCCACGCTACCCCAACATATTCTATATCAATCCTATCTGTTGTGAACCTTGCCTTGGAGTACCAAGAAAATCATAGATTTTAAATGTGAGTTAATCAGTCCTTATCAGACACACAAAAAAGGTTGATGTACGTACCATAAGCACTTTTCCAGATTAAGGTTAAAACCGTTTGATCTTGATGATGCACACAATCAACTATAAGAAAACGGCTCAGCCTAATGTTCTCGCGATAACAAAGCCTCTTTATGGGGCTATACAAGCCTAGCTTATTGTATCCCATAGAACCGAAGAACATCCAGAACAATCTAATTATTATCCCTAACCATTCATTTCAGCATGTGGTTGATATCACTAATTTGGAACTCTTATTTAATTTTCGTTATCAGCTAGGCATTTTTCAGATTGCGATCAATCAACAGGAATACCGGCAATCTATTGGTCAACTTGTACACGATATTTTTTTTTTTTTTTCGAACTTTGAATTGATACAACTTAAATTAGCTGAACCCTCCAAGTACGAGCTTTACTCATATATCCCATGGGTACCGTAAAAGCCTCATACATACCGTTTCGTACCGATTGCAGACGATCCTAACAGTTTTCCAACTGAAATTCTAAGCCATTAAATTCTGTCAGTTTCAGTATTACTAAAATTACATGAACTTCTATGGGAGACCACTCAACAATCTAACCATCACCCCCAATCTTTCTCTACCATCGATCTACAACTACTTGTTTACTACACTCAAAGATACGAAAAACTCTATTGACAAACATCCTTTGTATTATATTCTTGTTATCAGTTGACTCTCATTCACCCGGGTTTTGTGTAACGACCTTATCATTATTACTACCACTTTGAACAACCAAAGAGCCTAAGTTGTTTCTTTTACGAATATAGCCGTAAGCGGTGAGGGCGACCGTCGTAGGCCAAGTGTTTGTTATTCATTAGCATGAATTGAACCCTGCAATTTTATTGGATAGATAAATAATATGTTGTAATTATTGTTTATTGTTGAAGGAGTATAAATATAAGGGCATCGAAACAGTATTCAATTATCTGTTCTGCATCTCATTATGTCTTCAGCAGATGGAAATTTTACAAAGACGGGAGCTGGTGGTGATATATTCACTACCGATTTAAATGCTCAATTCGATAAGGGTGACATGGCCTGGATCGGTGCCGCATCTGTCTTGGTGTGGATTATGATTCCAGGTGTTGGTTTATTATACTCGGGTCTTTCAAGAAAAAAGCACGCCTTGTCCCTTTTATGGGCCTCCATTATGGCTGCTGCATTGACTGGTTTCCAATGGATGTTCTGGGGATATTCATTAGTTTTTACACACACATCCAGTTCTCCATTCTTGGGGGATATGACTAACTTTGGTTTGAAGGAAGTTTTTGGTGCTCCAGGTGTCGTGACAACTGTTCCAGATATCTTATTTTGCTTATACCAAGGTATGTTTGCAGCAACAACAGCCATTTTGATGGTTGGTGCTGGTTGTGAGCGTGCTCGTTTAGGACCTATGATGATCTTCTTGTTTTGTTGGTTGACTGTTGTCTACTGCCCAATTGCTTACTGGACTTGGGGTGCCAACGGTTGGTTATTCAAGTTGGGTGCCTTGGACTTTGCTGGAGGAGGACCAGTCCACGAAAACTCTGGTTTCGCTGCATTGGCTTACTCTTTAATGTTGGGTAAGAGACACGACCCGGTTGCCACTGGTAAGGTACCAAAGTATAAGCCTCACTCGGTCACTTCGATCGTCTTGGGTACCGTATTCCTTTGGTTTGGATGGTTTGGTTTCAACGGTGGTTCCACTGGTAACGCCTCCATCAGATCTTGGTACGCCTGTGTCAACACCAATATTGCCGCTTCTTGTGGTGGCTTGACCTGGATGTTTGTTGACTGGTTCAGAACCGGAGGTAAGTGGTCCACTGTTGGATTATGTATGGGAGCCATTTGTGGTCTTGTCGGTATCACCCCTGCTGCCGGTTTCGTGCCAGTCTACTTTGCCATTCTCTTTGGTGTTGTACCTGCCATTGTTTGTAACTTTGCTGTTGACTTGAAGGAAATCTTACAGATTGATGATGGTTTGGATGTTTTCGCCATCCACGGTATCGGTGCCATTTGTGGTTCTATTTTGACTGGTCTCTTTGCTGCTGACTATGTCACAGCAGCTGACGGTTCAGTCGCTGGTGACCCTCTGTTGAAGATTGCTGGTGGATGGATCAACAAGCACTACAAGCAATTAGGTTACCAATTGGCTGGATCTGCCTCTGTTGGTCTCTGGTCATTTGTAGTCACTGCCTTGCTCTTATTCATCATGGACAAGATTCCATGGTTGAAGTTAAGATTACCAGAAGAGGAAGAATTGATGGGTGTTGACATGTCTGAAATTGGTGAATTCGCATACACCGTGGACTCTCACGCCAACCCAGACTTACGTGGTGATGGGGTGAGTGACATTAACCACCACACAAACGACGAAGATGACGGAGCATACGTAATCGAACCAATCCGTTCGACAGAAGCAAGACTAGCAAGATTAAAGTTGTCTGCCTTAAGAAGCCACCCTAGTAAAACTGCCCCTGATGAACCTGCCTTATTAGAAGGTAAGTCTGTTCCTCAGAGCCTTAATGAAAGCTCTAGCACTGAGAAGAGATGATCGAAAATTAGATTCTGCTGTGCAGACTATTTCATTTGTGTACTTAATTCAATTTTTAATTCCAATACTTAATTTAATAACCGTGAACCTTTAGAACCGTGAAACGTGAACCCTGTAATAATTTATTGCTAATTTTTTCCAATGTAACCTTTCAATGTAACCATCGATTTGCACCCATTTGGTTATGAGTCCTTGAAAAACCGTTAAATGTAGCGGAACATTTTTCGGCATTTGCAACATATATCCGTGACCGTCCCATAAGAAGAGCTTGTGATTCATTTGGCACATCGTGTTCCTAATATAAGGCAAACTTGGTCACACAGATTGAAATATAGGAAAGTCCATGAGCTCAGGCGGGCCTGTTTTTGAGTCAGATCATCGAATGTTGTATTATGCCGATCGAAAAAAAAAAATTGCACCAATATATAGAATTGGTTTGTGGGGAAAGGTACTCATACATAGACAGCTAAACCCTTGCCTAGCATTATACATTAGTAAGTACTTACTTGGTTAGCTGCCTTGTATCGGTGAAATACTACATTTAAAGTAATGTGATAAAAATTTATTGTGGGGAATTTTATGATGACAAAAGGTAGATGGATCACTACTAATCTCCACGTTGTGGAGGATCTTATGTAAATCTCCAGCAAATATATAAAAGCAACCTTTTCTACTTGTTTTCACCCCCAACTCATCTTATTACCTATTTCCTCTTTTTATAAACGTCTCTACAACTCTTAACATGTCCAAAGAAAACAAGCCAGTGCTTAGAGAAGAAGATGATATCACGAACCTTCCTGTGATCAACAGGAGACCTCCCTTAGAATACAGGGGTAGTGAGATATTCACTACCACTATGGATGTTCTCTCTGATACTCCCCCATCGTCAGCTCCCTCTACTCCACCTACTACTCCACCTGAGCATCTTAAAGATGGTCCATTCATTGGCTCTTCTTTAGAGAAACAGTTAGTACAGCCTGATGATGACGAGCCCTTATTACTCATGTCTCCTAAAAGGAATTTGTACCGCTTTATTAATGCATGCACATATGCATTTTCGTTAGGAGTCTCAGATGGTTCTGTTGGTGTGTTGCTCCATTACATGCAGTTACAATACAACATTTCCTATTCAATCGCATCTATTGTTTGGTTGGCAAACGCTGTCGGTTATATCTTGGTTGCAGTATGCGCACTGCCAATGCAGAGATACTTGCGTAAATACTCGTTACTTGTTGGTACCTGTTTAGGTGTCGCAATGTTCTCGTTTGTGCTGACAGGATCTTACTACCCATTGATTGTAATTGGATTTGTTTTTGGTGGAGCTGGGGCAGGAACATGTATCTCAAATTATAATGTATTTGTGAGCAGATTGCTGGGTTCATCTACACCATTAGGATATTTCCATGGCACATATGGTCTTGGTGCTTCGGTTTCACCATTAATTGCAACTGCCTTTGTTGAATCGGGAGTCAAATGGAACTACTTTTATTTAATCACACTTGGCTTGATGTTTTTAAACGTATGTTTCTCATACTTTTCCTTCGCTGTAGGTGTTGATGACACTAAGATCTGGGAGCAAAAACTGGAAGAAACAACAAATGAACCTAAGGGTCTCATGAAGCAAGCATTGAAGAACAAGATAACTTGGATCAATGCCTTTTTCTTATTGTTCTACCAAGGTGGTGAAGTTGCTATGGGAGGTTGGGTCACCACATACTTACGTGCTTACAGGGGACACACGCAAGCTTCCATTGGGTACGTCGTTAGTGGATACTGGTTTGGCCTCACCATTGGAAGATTGTTCCTTACTAGACAAATTCACAAGTATATCGGAGCACGCAGAGGTAATACTGTTTTATTAATCATGGCAATGGTTTTGATTGCACTTACATGGATAATCAAGACTTTGGCCCCAGAAATCATCACAATCACGTTAAGTGGAGTCATGATTGGTCCAATGTACCCATTGATGTTGACTTATCTTGTCCTGGAAGGCTTAATTCCAAGAAAGATTCAAGTCTCCGTTTTGACAATCAGCTCTGCAGTCGGCACTTCAGGTGGTGCAATCTTACCTTTCTTGGTAGGACTTCTCTCACAGTACGGTGGTTCATTTGTCGTTATGCCTGCCTGCATTGCAATGTTCTTTGTGTGCTTGGTGCTTTGGTTAACCTTACCAAACAAACACCACTCTCCTTCTGAGACAAGTTTCCTTAAGAAAATTTGGTGATCAACCCTTATTCGCATTCATAACGTAGTTAAATGATACTACTTATCCACAAGAGAAAATATTCACTTTATTACAATACATTAGATGATTCAAATAAAACGTGATGATTCAAATTACAACCTTGATACTCTATTTATAACCAAACCAATTAACAAATCTAAAAATACTCAGTATAGCAGTAGATATCTGGAGCATTTTTCTTAAATCGGTTCTTCTGGCATGTTATTTTAATTTCATTAGCAATGCTTGAGGGGCCACAAACAGCGACAGCTAATGCTTTATTAGGATATTGGCTCAATTCTAATACACTTTCGCTGACAATCTTACTAGTATCAGGACGATAGTAGTATTTGTTTGATTCTGTTGACTCGTTTGTGCTAACTGTATAACTATGGCTCTCATGAACATCACTTATCTTTCCCTCGTTCATATCTTGAGTCAGCTCTTTAGAACCTGAAGGAATAAAAGCTTCTGATTCAGATACATTACTTGACGATTTAGATTCTAGGTCACAAGATTCCCTCGTAATGTAAATATCTAACCTTGCCTTTCCAGCACGAACAAACTCCATTAAGTCTTCTAAGATATCCTGATACCATATTTTATTTGCTTCCAACCTAATAATCCATACAATGTGAACATAGGGATTTGATGGACGGTGTAAGTAGTCATCCTCTTCTTCTTTTGCTTTTATTTCTCTAAGCAAAGCTAAAGCAACTGGAAAGGTGAAGGATGCACCTGCACCTGTTGCAATAAACAAAGAGTAATCAAAGGTGATGAATGGCTGGTAGTGTCCACCGTAGGGTCCTGCAAACAAAGCTTTCATCTTGAGAGGAGAGGGACCTGATGAAATAGAAGCTTCTTCATTACTTGCTTCTTGCAACTTCACCAACTTCTTCATCAACTGCTTTGTGAAACCTTTTTGTTGTCTGATTAATAACCTTATCTCTCCGGTTTCTGTCAATGAACTTATCGTAAAAGGGTGGTATTGCAAGATATTGACTTTAGCAACATTGAGATGAACATGTTGGCCAGCTTTCCAAGTACGGTACTTTGGTAAAAATTGGTTATACCACTTTTGTGGGTACTCAAACAGAATGTCCCTGACAGGGATAGTTACGGCCATGGTATCTTCATCCAATATCTCAAATCGAGACATACCCTTTGAAGGTGACTTATACTTGTGCATATACTGAATTACACGAGCAACGACTCTGTCAAGTACTAAGGCATGAACTGAAAGTAAAACGACAGCTCTATTGGAAGGATTATGGAAAAAAGTCATCAAGAGCATGATGAACGTTGCAATTCTGTGTTGAAGAAGAAACAACTCAAAAGACCAAGTTCTAATGAATTTAAGACTGCACCAAGTCAATATAGTGAAACATCCAAATGCCATCATCCCAAAGATTTGAGGTGGAATCAAGAGCATCACTGGAAAATTGAGATTCAACCAATAATCACAGCTCATGGCAACATGTACTGTTATCATTACCCACATGATTCTGGCAAGCCATTTGTGAACAAATGTCATTCTATCATGTTTTAATCCGGATATTGATCCAACTAAATCACCTTTGGAAACCATAAACATAATAGTTAATAAGTTCCCAACAGCCACTCTCAGAATTCTTTTTGCAATCACGTATCTTCTAGGTAAGTAGTCCAAATCTTTAGTTTGAATTATGCAAAAGGCAACGGAAATTCCACAATAGATCGAGCCCAAGATTAGAAGACTAGGTTGATAGTAATATACCTTCTTTCCTATGGTCAAACGGTAGCACCTTGTCAACGTTTCCCAATTTCTCACAAATTTGAAGTACCTATCATGATTCAAAGCTTCTGGAGCTCTTTTTCCTCGTAAATACTTGGGAATCCAATGGAAGAACACTCCATGACCTACAAATAAACAAAGCGACATCACAAACACCAACCACTCATATCTGTATCCCCTACTATTTTCCACAAAGTACTGCTCATTGAATGGAATAGAAGAAGGCATTTTTTTGGTTTTTTGAATTCACTCAATTAATGCAGCTCTAAAATCATATATATAAACCAGTCACTGAATTCTTCCTCCAGATCCTGGAAAATACTAATAAGTGGCTAATGGACATATCGGCAGCCTGAACTTCTGGGATTTTGAAAAATAACTGGTGAAGTGGTATTATGAGAGCATAACTCAGCATCAATTATCCGAGTTTGAAAGGCATAATCCTTCGGGGATTTATTACAACCTCTCTTTGGGTAAGATGGAGTCTACAACCACCGAGAAACACCGCTATTGGTTTATTACATTTTAAATCATCGATGGAATAGATAAATATCCAAATGCAACAACATGCAATGGTTTTGGACCCACGGTTGTAAATTAGTTTTTTTATTTTCGGTACCATATTCATTCACTCGGATTACGCCAAAACCCAAAGAGGGATGCCGCATGCAGAGCGTGTAAATAATAAGCCTACTTCTCAATTTTTATCTAAACGATCAGTAATACAGTTGATTATTGGGATGCTAGACAGACCTTTCCTAATTAAGTGTATTGATTTATAAACTCTTCAGTTTCGTTCTATTTTGCAATAAACCATCATTAAAATATGCTTTACACTAAAGTTCTTACACTCTTTGGATTGTTCTTAACTGTCTTTTGCCTGAACTACGCGACCTACCCACAAGTTCCTCAAACGGCTAGTATCAACGGCTTTGCTGATCCAATTTATGCTGAGTTACCAACATGTGCTAAAGAGTGTGTGAAGTTTAGTACTGGTAATACACCATGTCCATACTGGGATACCGGTTGTTTCTGTGTCATGCCTCAATGGTCTGGTCTCGTTGGCCAGTGCTTTGCTAGCAACTGCACTGGCGAGGATGTCGTTCTGGCTACCTCTCTTGCGATCTCATTGTGCAGCAGTGTAGGTGCAAACACTTGGATGATGCCTGCTTCTATCTCAACAGCATTGTTTGATGCTGCTGCAGAAACAACTGGGTCAGGTGCTACTGTTACTGGCAGTGGTTCTTCTAAATCTACTGATACTGCTGCTAAGAGTTCTGGAAGTTCAGTTTCTGGCTCCTCAGCTTCTGGCTCTTCAGCTTCTACACCTAAAGAAACTAGTTCTTCATCTGCTAAATCTCTGTCCAGCTCAACTACCAAAAATGAGGGTATTTCTGGAGCTTCTCTTGGTGCTCTCACCACTCTAATGGGAGCTCTTATTTCCTTGATTTTCTAATTTAGTTTTTTATATTCGAATACAAGTTAAGATGTGAAATTACAACCGTAAACACACCAACCGAAAGTTACATAAGCCCGTAAAACCGTGCAAGTGTACACTCAGGTGCCCTATTCTCAAGTGTATTCAAACTTGGGCTACCCGATATGTCCACTACTACTGTAATCCCGAATATCAGGCTATTCTACCTCTCAAATTGCCTCAAGTAGCATAAATAGCTTTGAGTAGAAAATAATAATAACTTGTACATGAATACGATTTTGTGCAAGTATGGAATTTTAAAAAATATGAGCCGCATCGGTCTAACAAAGTGAACGTCTGATTGGCTGAATAAACGTTGCTACCTCTCCATAAGGTACTTAAAGCTAGTTCAAGTGTAATAGCGGACTCGGTAAATAAATCACCGAGTTAAGTAATAGTTCGCCTTCCGAAGAATTCTTTGGAATATTTACATTAATTTCAATGGGTTCTGGAAGTGATTGCCCCAAGAAGTTTTGAAGTTGCAAGAATCTTGACTAAATTATGCAGCCAAGACTCGAGTAGAAGCATTATGTTGTATTATACGAACCCTAGATTCGTTGTACCTTCTATCTCTATTTCTAAACTCTTGGTATCATTTATACTGGTTAATACCTTCTCTTTCTAAATTCTTGATTTTTAAACTAAATTAAAGAAGTTTTCTTTTTTGATTGTTATGTCCGTCGATTTTCATCGTCTCCGCATTACAATATTTGTGGCGATCGAAGGATTAGCATTCTAACGCACAATTTCAACACACATTTTAATGGGTGCAAAAATTTTACAATTACAGCTAAAATTTATTCCTTAAGCCTCTTAATTTTACTACATATATGGGTAGATTCTTTCCAATCCACTCAATCGTATAATAAATTAGAACCAACACAATGAGATCTTTTACTATCGCTTTCTCAGCTCTCGTGGCTGTTACTTCTGTGTATGCTGACACCAACATTCCAGAAAATTTCTCAACCCTCCCTCAAGTTCCTAAGACTGGTAAGTTAAACAACTATTAGATTGAAATTCAAAATACTAACATAATGCAGCTACTATTAATGGTTTTGTTGACAGAATTTATGATACTGTTCCTTCTTGTGCTCAAAACTGTCTTGAAACTTATAAGTCAACTGGTAACACACCATGCCCATACTGGGACACTGGTTGTTTGTGTGTCATGCCACAATTCGGTGGTCCAATTGCTGAGTGTTTTATTAACAACTGTCAGGGTGGTGCCGAGGTCTCTGCTATTGCTTCTCAAGCATCTTCTGCGTGTTCTGCTGCTGGTGTTCCCGCACCATATTGGGACCTTCCAAGTTCTGATGCTGCTTCTTTGTCGGTAGCTATTGCCAACACTGGTGCTGCCGCTTCCGCTACTTCAACTGAAGATTCATCTACTTCTCAACCAACTCAAACTTCTTCAGCTTCTTCTCCAGTCCAGACTACCGCTGAATCAACTACTTCTCAAGATGGCCCAGCTGTTACTTCGACTTCACCTTCTTCTAATGCCCCAGCACAGGGATCGGACAGTACTGCTGAATCGTCGTCTGCTCTGTCAAACGAAGTATCTTCAGCACCTGTTGCTGAATCGTCTACTGAAGTTTCAGTCCAAGAATCTTCTTCTTCTGCTCCAGCTGATCAATCATCTGCTTCAGTTCACCAAGCTAACTCCGGTAATGCCAACGGACCAGCTTTGATTGGATCTTTCGGTTTCGTAGCTGCTTTCGCTTTCTTGGTCTAATACTTATAATCAATTGAGGTAAACCTCGACTCTCTCAGAGAATATTTTAAGTTGTTAGAGGTGTTAATTAATATCATAATGTTGCAATTCATCTAGATATTTCAGAACTTTTCACCATTACAGAAGCTTTTTTTTAATCAATTTTTTTGTCTAATTGGCATATTTTGTGCCAGCGATGTCTGGAATGTAGTCAATATTTAGTAGAAGGTTTTGATAAGATTGCAAAATCTGCAAACCTGCACTAGTGCGATGTTGGTTTGTTATTTCTAAATGTTTAGCAGCTCTCACCTGGAAAGTTCCAATTTCGAGAGTCACACATTAGAAGGAAGAGGGGGGTACGAATATTGTTCATTATTAGAGAATTAGAAAATTGAATAGTAAAACAACAAGGCGGAGTATATATATGCTTTGGGTAAACTCTGATTATATATGCATCTACCGAATGTCCCTTTTCTCCCAGTATTTCCAAGCTCAAATGGCTGCAAAGCACTACCAATCGTTACCTAAGTTCATCATTTTTTTCAATGTTCAATTTACGCTTTTTTTTTTCATTGCACCTTCTACAGATGGCTGCAAAAAAGATTTACATTTAATTAATATTTGTTATCAAATATCGCAGACAGGTAAAATCAGATCACTTGGAATAAAGAAATAGTCTTTCAGCTCTTGCAGCTGGCACATGTTGCGGTAACACATTTAGTAGTGGTGTGGTGGAACATTCGTCTTTTGTCGTAGGAGCAATAATTTCTTTCTCAGAGTTGAAGTTTGTGGCGTTATCCCTCTGCTTCAGAGAATCAGAATAACACTATGAGAACTATACCAAACAAGGAAAAAAAGGTTGCAAGTGCAATTTTCATTGCATCGGAATGATTATGTCTTGCTGAAGATCCTGTAGAAGTTCTTGAAGTAGTTTTAGATGTAGTTTGTGATCCAGAATACCAACTATTAGGAATAGTTGTAGACAACGCACTTGAGTTGGAATATGAAACTATCGTGGTGCCCATTTGACTAGTAGTACCCTTTTGACTGGTACCCTTTTTACTCTTCAGTAAACTTGTGACTTCGTACTGTATGGTGGTACCTGGAACTGTTGAAGTCACAATCTCAAAGTCGTTATCATGGCTGTCATTGAATTGAGCTACCGATATTTCCATACTTTCTGAGTTGATAACCATGTACATTGCCTGTAGAATATTATACCCTAAAACCGCACCGTTATTAAATGAACGATCAATTTTAAGAAAGCAATCGGAGCCATTTTTCACTATAAGGTCTGTTAATGGAACTAGTATTTTCTGTCCTCCAAAGTTGAATTCTATGCCAACACTTGACTCTGATATAGGACAACTTACTTGGTAAGTATACCAATTGGTGAACGATCCGCCCAATGACACTATCAACTGATTCAACATATTTTGTGGTAAGGTAGAGTATGCCATTTCAGGGTTTAAGGTTGCGTTTACAGGTATCGTCTGTACCTCCACATTTGTTGGAAATCCACCTCTAATGGAGATAGTATCCAACAAAACCTGAAAGTATGCATACTCTTCGGTTTCTTGTACTGGAAGAGTAACCAACTGACCACTATACATTTTATGATTCACAGCACCTATTAGTATCTTGGGTTTTTTTCCAAAGAATATAGAGTATACGCTCTTATTGATAATTCCTTGACTACTAAGTTGTTTTGGAAAACTGTCAGCCCTCTTTGTGCTCAGTCCCATACCTAGCAGACAAAATGTCTTAGTGTAAAGATTCGCCACAAAAAGTGAAAAGTTTAGTGTTGAGTCTGCTAGTTTTACAGGGGTAGAGCCCCATTCTCCTCTTAAGTTGAGACCTGTGACAGAAGGTAGTGAATTGTTGGGTGTGAAAGCCCCAGGTTTACTTGTATCGAGAGTACCATCTGAAGTACAAGTTCGTGAAAATGAGGGCTGAGATGATATCGGAGGACGTGTACAAGTCTTGCAATATTTCAGCGAATGCTGGGCTATCGCACAGTAAACATCTTGAGCCAAAACCATCGAATCATCTGCGAAGAAGCTGACAAACAAGCGTATTAGCTCTCCACCGAATGACAAATCTGTCAGGTAGAATTTAGTTCCTGCGGAGTTAAATACTTTTAGATCAAGTTCAACAGATCCTTTAGGAGATGATGAATTTGCCAAAGCGTTCACCAATCCAAATATGAGAAATATAGATTTCCAATTCATTATTTAATACATAATCGAAGGAATAATGGAACTTCACTACGTTAAGTAGTAGCTACATTCTAGTAATCTGTCTGGTTACTGTAGCTAAACAAACTTGAAATTGCTATTAACCTTTAATGGTTGTGAGAAAATAAAACTTCTTGGTATCGCAATGGTTAGGGGAAAGATATTGGAGGTACGGCTAATTGAGTGGTTGTGAGGTTAATTTTGATTAGATAAAAGGACTTATAATTGTTGGAATTGTTGTTGAAGTCTTTTATAAGCGTCACTCAGGAGTAGTACTCCATCTGTAAAGAAGATATCAACATTGCGAAGTAATAACTTATTGGTTTAAAGTTTCGTATAATGATGTTGGACAATGCCTTAATGCAGGGGTTACATTCTTTGCGAGTGGGTAGAATAAATATCAACGATTCAATTGAAAAGAAGTGACAATTAGATTTAGAGATCAGTTCTAGATTAGAATGGTTATGGTGCTAGGTCAAGTATCCTACCCGAATATTTTGTGAGTTAAGTTTATAGTTAAGTATACGAATATGAGGAGAAGTGACGTAAGGCTCAGTTCATATACGATTATCCAAAAAGTAGTATTCCAAAACTACCATTACTATCAACTTCCTAAAGTTGATTCAGCATAATAGCTGTAACTTTCTAGTGCCTTAACCCATACAAATAACGAAAATTTAAATCCATGAAAACGTGTCTAATACTTAACCGGTACAAGTAAGGAGAATTTAAATCCATAAACACTCATGATTCAAAAATCAAACATCCCCTGCCTTTAAGAAATGAATTGTTGAAGTTGTTAGAAAATAGAAAAATAAGACGGTTTTGAGAATGGCCTCCATGAGCTTATTAGACTCAACTCGGTGAATATAACACTTTTAACAGATAATTCCAGAAATACAAAGATTGAAATTGCGGAGTCACACAATTTCACCGCCCCAAGTTTATCATTTTATTTCATCACACCATGTATCCTTCCTTGTACACATTGAAGCATTAATATTAATCAGTATATTTTGTACAGATAAACAATACGACTCCAGTCCCTACACTTGAAAATGACTCCCCGTCTAGACTCGCATAGATCTCTGCAGAGTGGTTCAGTTTAACTAGGTTTTGTCCCCCAGTGTTCAAGCATTCAAACTCTTTAGCTTTTTTTCATTTTTAACCAAAAAGTTCAAATATTCATAAGGTCAATCTTCATCTACCAAACAATGTATCAATAATATCATTCTAAATGTTAAACCTCAATCTAATTAGATCCTAAACAATCATAACCTTACATCCTTCATCGTCTCCTTCATATCAATTGAAACACTCAAAAAACATATACACTTAACAACTGGAATCAAAACCATATACCACATTAAATATCTAAGCCACAAACTAAATCACTCAGTTTTCAATCTTGATCATTGACTTGACATCAATTTCAATCTCACATCCCTTCCCACAGCCCATCCACTAATTCTAAACCCACTTGAATCTTCACCCCAATTTTAACCATACAATCGATCTCTGAAACCACCATTACTGCTCCTTACTATCTATCTAACATTCCCTCTTACTACTCATACCAATCGTCAAATTCATTCGTAAACTTTCAAAGAATCTTCCATTTATGTAATCTTACTTTAACACCGTCTTCCATTAAACTTAATCTAATCTCTTTATTCTTCCTTCTCTTCATCCTCTAAATTAAAGACTACAATCAATACACTTACCCTCCATTACCTCTAATCACCTCCTCTACACCTCCTCTACACCTCTCGAGTACACCTCCAACTCACTCCCTGTCAACCATTAACCCACCATCCACCAATAAACATCCACAACTTTCCCCCATCCCTCCCCTATCTACTTTCATGTTCCATGCTTCCTTCTTTCTGAATGTTTTTAATGATCCTTCTTATTGTGTCTTCTCTTACTTACTCGTCTCCACAAATCATAATCCAATAGTCAATCGTCATATCGCCTCTAACTCATTACCGTTTTTCATATATATTCCTTCCATAATCACCTTTTCTACTCAACAACAAACCAACCATTATATCATCCCCCCTCCACCCTCAATACTTTCGAATTCTAAGTCTCCTTCTCTTTTCTCCTATCATTCCCCTCTCTTTCCTATCCTCGACCATCCAGGATAAACGAAAAAAAAAAAAAAAAAACATCATTAACGATCACCAACATCGACATTCCACAGCAATCAATTGAGTATTGAAACCTTGTTTCATTTGATTGGTATTGTTTTATTGTATTCTGTATTAAGTTTGACGTCTTTCAATGTCTCAAGTACAGTCGAATGATCCCATTGGTCCTCCCGGGGCTAATGGTGTTAGTAGTAGCGGCAATTTCGGCAGCGGAAGCAGCAGCAATGGTAATGGAACATCTAGTGAATCCATTGACTTTGCAACTACAATTCTCACTACAAAGAGTCCACAACAAGCTGCCCTTATTCTTCCTCACTTGTTGAATACTCTGAGCAAGTTACTCAACAAAGATTTATTAGTATGGTTCAGTGACTACGCAGCAGCAACGCAAGCCCATCGTCAGCAATTGCAACTGTTGGCAGAACAAGGAAGCCGTTTCTTTACTCCTGAACTGTTCAACGGAGAATATAGTAACTTCCCACGTTTCTGGAACTCTTTATTAGCTACAGTCCACAACGAAGTCAAACAATTGGCCACAGTCGAGTCGGCTGTGCGCAAAGAAATAGTATCTCCTTTGAAAAAGGCCACCGACAACGACGTCAGAGTATCCGAATTAATTATCAACAGTCAAGAATTGGCCGAAGTGAGCGAGAAATTGGCTCGCGGAGGTAGTTCTACCGCAAACGCCGAAGTGGACTGGAACTACAAAGCCCCTGCTTCTTTTGCAAACTTGGAACTGTACAAGTCTTACGAAACCCAATTGACCTTTGACGTGGTATTCAACTTCTTACAAGCCAACAATGAACGTTTGGCCTCGGACTTGGCCACCAACGAAGGATCTACAAAATACTTGTTATCCAACTTTAAATTGGATGATGAATTGAAATACTACTTGGAATACTTACAAAGAAGCAACTTCAAGCCTATTGACGGTAACCTGTTTGTTAGCAAGCAATTGCAACAACAACAAAAACAATTAAACTCTTCAACAACTAAAAACAAACGTCTGAGTGTTCTCCCAAGAGCATCGCACAGCAATGACAATCATTCTCTTCACTCTTCAGCTTCCTCGACAAAGAAACCATCAAAGTTGAAGTCACGCGTAGGCTCCATTTTTGGCAGAAAGAAGAAACAGGCTGAACCTAAAAGCTCAAGCTTGTCGAGAGATGCAATTGCTGAAACTAACTCGATTTCAGCAACTTCGTCCAACCAACAGTTCCCACTCGCAGGAGCCGCGTACCCGTCACGCCTGCAACTGAGTCTCTCACGTGGGGCCTCAGTAAGAAGACAAGATACTTCGAACCTGGGAATTGCAAGACAAGCTTCGGTTGCAAGTAATAACCAATCAAAACCAAGGTATGCTGAGAACCAGTCTTTCTCCACTGCCCCAGGATACTATACTAACCCATCTGCACCTACCCAAAATGCACCAAGAGCAGAACCATTAGTACCAAAGTCTCAACAATATCAACAACAGCCATATGCTTCTGCATCTGCTGAACCTGCTGTCTTGAATCCAGTCTCTGTTCCAGCAGAGCCTACACTTAGACAGGTCCCACCCCAGCACCCACCACAACAGTACCAGCAACAGCAATATCCGCAAAAACAACCTCCCCAGCAATATCAACAAGCTCCACAACAACAATTCCAACAAATTCCACAACAGCAGCAACAACATCAACAAGTTCCACAACAGCAACAGCAACAACAACATCAACAGCCACCGCCACCACCACCAGCTCAAAAGACACCACCAGTGGAATCAAGCAGTAGATTTAACAGAGGCACGCAACCAGTTGAAGACTCTCCAAACGTAGTTAAGTATGAAGAATCGGACTCTGTATCTTCTGATGAAGATGAGAGCGGACGCAAGTTATCGATGTTGCAAAAACACCAATTAGCTGGATCTGCTGGTCCTTCAAGTCCATTGGAGGAAGAGGAAGTGGGTACCGACTACTCAGACTCCAAGTCTCCATTTGGTGCCTCTGCTTCCAGAAACATTCCAACAGCCTTAGGCGTTGGAGCTGCAGCAGCAACCGGTGCAGTAGCTGCTGGAGCTGTACAAGCAGGTAATGTATTCTCAAAAGAACCTGCGCAATCTTCTACAGAAGCACCACCTACACAAACATCGAACATATTTAATAGTTCAACCTCGCAGGCGACAAACAGCTCGACATCGTTGAGTTCTAGATCAGCTCAAGCAAGTGAAGACTTCAAAGCTGCTCCTATCCCAAGATCAGCTCCAGTAGCCGCTCCAGTGTCAGCAGCACCTTTCCAACAACAGGATATCACTCCACAAGCGCAAGCGCAAGCACCACCACCACCACCTTCTAGAAAAGTTGTGCACCACTCAACTGATGAGCTGGTAGCTTCACAACCTAGAAACAGAAAGGAGATCAACTCGCAAATATTCCACAACATCCCCAACGCACGCGATTCTGTAGTGCACCCGGGCAGTAGTCGTGACTCTGTTGTTCCTCCTGGAGGTTTTGCAGCTCCACAAGCGTATGCTGTCACTAGACAAGATACAGGTGGTGCCTTGTTAAAGCAGAATGACTTTTTCAAGCACTTTGTCGACTCTAGTGACGCAACTGTGGATGGATTGAACTCTTCCATCTCAGAAGTGATCAATGCTAGTTTCAAGAATGGAAAGTTGTCGAAGTCCCAGATTGTCGGTGAAGTTGCCTTCAATTACAACCCAGGCGCATTCCCTTCAAATGAACCAGTTGAACCTATTATTGTAAAGATTCCTAATCACTTTGACAGAGTAATTTTGAATAACAACCTTGTGGAAAGTATTGGTGAGGATAGCTACAAGTTGTCACCTGCGCTGATCACTTCGAAAACTCTTGGAGGTCTCAAGTACTTGGTAAAGTTGACTGAACAACAAGTTCCAGTTTTGATTCTGCACGTCTGGAAGCACGAGGCTCACCAGTCGAGTTTGATGATCAGCTTAAAGTTGAACCCTGCATTTAAGTCGATTGCCTTGAAAAGTTTGGTTGTCAGTGCTGCATTGAGTGGTAATGTGAAGACAACTTCGGCACTATCAAAGCCGGTTGGTTCATTCAACATTGATACAAACAGGGTGACTTGGAGATACACCGAGCCATTGGTGTTAAGCAGCAGTGCTCCAGAAGAAAAGGTTATTGCTAGATTCATGACCGAAGGCTTAGCCTCGGAACACGAGGGAGGAATCCAATTGAAGTTCCAAATATCGGAACCAGCAATCCACTTTGCAACCATCGAAAGTGAAGGCAAGGAGCTTCCAGTCTCTAGATACTTGGCAACAGGTAACTACAGCGGACACTCTTTGTAATGATTGGTTGTGTTTTTATTTCATAGTTGTTTTGTTTTAGTCTTAGTTTGCAGTTGTGTAGAGTCCACTCCGTGAGTACACTCCACCAAAGAGGAGCGGAAGAAAGAACCTTAACTGGATCTGATGGCGGAGTGAATCTTAAGTTTTAATTTAGTTTAACTGAATGTAAGTAACTAAATGTAATTAACTAAATGTAAGAAACTAAAAGTATGAAGTTGGAATGATACGTTGGCATAAGGAATTTCACTTGAGGCTTATCTAATGGACATTTAAATTGTGTTAGCAGTAGTTTCAGCTTATATTGAATGTAAAGTTGTTTTCTGTGAAATGCAAAAGTTAGAGTTGAATACTAACTTTAATTCAGAATGATCTTCAAAGAACAATTGTAACGTCACAATCATTGTATACTCTTCATCAGTGTACTTACAAATACTACAGTCAAGTAATTCAATACACTTTCCAAGTGTATTTTAAATAACCTAAAATCCTTGGTATGCCTATTCAATTTATCTCACCATCGCTAAATACGTTGTTCAGGTGAACTTCATAAATACCATATTTTTGGTATGCATAAATACTTAATCATCTTTCTTCACTGAAGTATCTTCACTCAAACCGTCGTAAGCACCTTGTAACCCCTTCAATTGTTTTTTGAAAGTTTCAATATCTTGATTCTTCAACTTAATCAATTGTTTATACTTTGCAACTTCAGACTCATCCTCTGCGTCACCAGACACATTCTTTGCCTTGAGTTGTCTGTACTCAGCTTCCTTGTGTACCATTTTTCTCACAATTTGAACCAGAGTACCAATTGCCAAGTTCAAGTACAAAACTGCACCAGTCAAGTATAAGTTTCTCTGAGAATAAAACTTGCTGGCCAATTGTTCATGGTTCAAGTATTCCTTCTGGCCACTATATCTCTTCAACCGATTAAGACAGTCCATGAACTGTAACACCAATAGAATGGCACTGAACCCCGCGCCAATCCTAAAGTGCTGAGACTTTTGTAAAAGGTACGTCACAGCAACAATCTTCTTTCTAACTGCATGAGGTAAAGGCAAAAGAATAAGAACAAGACCCATCATCTGTGCCAACAATGTGCCGAAAATCAATGACATTTGAATACTCATGACGACTGATTTAACTTAATTAATGAATATAACTGATAACTATGAATGAATCAACAAAAGAGTACGATATGTGCTGGCTTTTGATAAGTTTGCCCCTCCCTTATGAAATTTCAGCCCGACATTATTAAAGGAAAAGACGCGACATAGACATTTTGCAGCCTCTAACTTTGACAGAAGTGGGCTGTGTATTTCTTAGCGAGATGTAATGGAAGCAATTTGTTAGGGAGTGGATATTATAAGTTAGAAGTAGATAAGAAATACTAGTTGGTTTGAGTGATATGGATTTTGAGCTTAGTTGGTGTTGGGGTTCTTGTCATTATGTAAGATAATGATTGCTTAAAGAGATTACACAAGTATATGCAAAGGTACTAATGATGTGTACCTGAACAATAATCCAGTTGTTAGATTGAATGAGTTGGGTGTGTAAGCTACAACTGAATATTCATAGAGTATACTTCATATGAGAATGAATCTCATGGGTACTATTTCATTAGAGTATTTCATCTGTTTACCATATTCCGTAACTTTTAATGCTTGTTAAAGTCATTGACGTAAGTGCGAACAGTTTACTGAGAGATATCTTCTCTATAACCTTCAGTTAACTTTTTTTACTAACAGGTGATTGAAATGTAAAGCAGTTCCAGGGTTAATAAATCGCATACTTTGAATTCTTCTTATAGAGTAGCTATGGCAAACGAGTTTCATAAACTCAACATCAAAGAAGACACCTACTATTGAAGACCAAGGAGTGCAACCAATCAAACCCTAGTTCTTCAAATATTAATATAAAGTATTAGAATTCTTGAGAATAGAAACAAGCAAAGAGACCATCAATTGATGATCCCTCGTAATTTGCTGATCTTCTAACTTCAATACCACCACTCCCCCTTTTTTACGCTTATTCAACTCTCTCTATAACCTTTCACTTTTTTGTGATATCTTATATCAGATACATTATCTCGTCTTGGTCCATTAATGAATTTTCCATCCTCTCCTATATCAGGAAAGCTAGTTTCAATACTACAATCAAAAAACGATCAAGAAGAAATGATTTAATCACTCATACCAAAACTTTAATCCCATTCAAATCACAATCCAAATATTGACTCACCAATCTCAAAATGATTATTATTCATCAACGGCCCTTATCAATGATACAAACTATAAGATCTCTTTCTAATGTCTTTACTTTTCCTTAACCCAAAACTTAAGAATATCTTCTCAGCTTTATGGTAGTCCTTATTAGGTATGTACCTCCCACTTCTCTAGATCTCAGCCCTCTGCACGTTTAATTCCCATTCTATCTCCTATTTATCTCATCCCTATTGTCCTAAGATTGTGCAGAAAAAAGTATATATAGAAAAGTGACGTATTATATGTTAAATTATACATCAATAACGACGAGATAAACGAGACCTGTTAAACGACTTATTGTACCTGACTCATCGTTCCTATGAATTGCCGTAACTGAATCACTGCTTTAGTCACATAATTCAATATCGAATTTGGTAATCTCGTTTAGGCTGCAAACCATAAGCCACACTTAACCGTTTTATTGACTCATCTATCTTAAAATCCTTCATTACTTAACTGCATAGATATCCATCGATTTAAAAATCCGTTATTCATATAGACTCAACAATGGGGATTAGACTGCATTTACGGGGTTTCCCTATAAGACAGATGATCGTGATATTGATTATCCGATTCGCTGAACCTATAACATTTTCATCATTATTCCCTTATGTCTACTTTATGATCCGGGATTTCCATATCGCTCCAGAAGAAAAGGATATTGCAAAGTATAGTGGATATTTAGCAAGTTCGTTTGCACTCTTCCAGTTCTTCTTTGCTGTCAAATGGGGTAAAATGAGTGATAAGATTGGTAGAAAGCCCATATTGTTATTTGGACTCTTTGGTAACTCTATATCCTTGTTGATCTTTGGCTTTGCCCCTAACTTTTATGTTGCATTATTTGCCAGATCTGTAGCAGGGATGCTTAATGGTAATATCGCAGTATTAAGAACTGCTATTGGTGAAATTACTAAGGAGAAACGCCACCAACCTTTGGCATTCCTGACTTTACCATTACTTTGGCAGCTTGGAACCGTTATTGGCCCTGCAATTGGTGGTTCTCCATACTTTACTAGACCTAAAGAACATTCACCATACGATAACGTGACTGATCTGAGTATCGGTTCTACCTTGGGCTCACTCCACGAATCTATTTTAGAGAAATACCCTTACGCAATGCCTAACATTGTACTTGCATTTATTATGTGGTTTGGCCTCTTGTGCGGTTTCTTATTCTTTGAAGAGACCAACGAACTTAAACGTTATAAAAAGGACTATGGTGTGGAGTTAGGTGATTGGATTTTACTGTTTGTTGGAATCAGTGCTCCAGTAAGACCATGGGATGCTCCGAAGGAACAAGAAATTACCGAAGAATCTAGACTTGTTGAATCTTCTGTTGAAGAAACTACAAACGAAGAAGTTGCAGCAAAGGTAGCACCGGTGGACTATGCTAACGCATACACCCCACCTGTGATCCAAGCCGTTTTATCACAATTCATTACTGCAATGCACAACGTCGCAGACGTAGAATTCTTTCCAATCTTCTTAGCTACTACACTTCAACTAGACAAGCTCAAGTTCCCATTCAGAATAGGTAGTGGTTTTGGCCTCTCGTTGGCTCAGATTGCAACACTTGTATCATCTACAGGTATAGTTGGTGTGTTCATTATTTTATTCATTTTCCCATACTTGGACTCTAAGTTAGGGACTCTTAGAGGGTACAGGCTTTCTGCATCAGTGTTCCCTTTGGCCTACTTGCTCACTCCTATGGTCATATTCACCTTACACGATTACAACCCCTTCTTCCCAACTTGGGTCGCTTCTGCAGGATTGTACTCTTTGACTGCGCTCAAGGCTTTGGCTACCTCCATGGCAATCTCGCAAGTAACATTACTCATCCATAGGTCTGCTGCTCCTCAACACAGAGGCTACATCAATGCTTCATCAATGAGTTTAATGGCCGCCGCTAGATTTACTGGCCCTGTTATTTTTGGGTACTTGATGTCTCTCAGTGTTGAAAAGGAAATTATCTGGTTGGTATGGCTAGTGATGAGTATATTGTCGCTTATTGGATTGTACCAAACATTCTTATTATCTGATGAAGATGCTGAAGACACTGTTAGGGCTTAATTATTTATCAATTAGAAACTTATAGAATTTAAAAGTCAAGTGAATACTAATATTTTCCACTTGTTATTTTACATTAAAAATGCTTGTGGAGTTTCTCCATTTCTTAGAGTTTGTTCTCAAGGTCAATAACCTTGACTAGCATAGTCTATATATTTATAATCCTGTGACTTTCCTCGCGTAGTTGTATGCAAAAATACTAAAAATGAACATCGAACCCACTATTCCAAAGAACCAGGTTAGCCCTGGTGCCTCCTGGCCTGGCACTATACAATTCATACCCCAAAGTCCAGTCACCACGTTCATGGGCAACACTATAGTACCTAAAACAGTGATCTTTCCTAACACATCGTTCGTGTCATTATTCACCTTCGTCATGTCAATGTTGATCTGAGCCAAGTAGTTGGAGTGGAAACGAGCGAGAAGTTTCTCGTAATGGTTAAGAGATTGTACCATTGTCACAATATGATCTTGGATATCTCCCAAGTACATACCAATCTCAGACTTCAGCTGCTGGCGGTTGTTTTCATACATTGCCTCGCTGAATCTTTTGCTGAATGCCTTAATGACATCCGCCTTCGTACTGAGCAATCTCAAGATGGACATTACACGTTTACGGCATTCACCTATACGCCGCAACATGTCTCCCTTGCGGCGCCAGCTGATAATTTTTGAAGCTGTGGATTTCGACAGCTTCGAACTCTTGCGAGAGCTACTTTTAACTGAATTAGGCTTGAACCTACTGAATCCAGACTGGAACCCAGTGTGTTCCACAGTTGATTTTGACCTCGATCTTCTGAAAAACACATTGTTGTTTGTTGGAGGGGCTTTGATGCCTCTCTTTCCTTTCAAATTGCTAAGCGTACGATCAACCTTATAGTGTGATTCGTCTTCTACGTCACTGTCATCCAGGTCCAGGTCGGAGTCGTCCAGGTCTGTATCACCGGAATGCATCTTCAAGATTGCGTCTTCAATCAGATTCACTTCTTCTTCAATACTTTCAATCATAGGAGCAAAAGAGTCCGTGATATCATCAACAAGAGCATAACAGATCCAGTCTGAGCTAACAGTGAGGTAATCCCTGAGGAGTCTAGCTCTTCTACGTACATTGATAGGGTGGGGTGTTGGTGAAAAGTGGAAGGTGATGACCGCATCCTTGAATACAAGCATGTACATGTTTAAAGGTTGCAACTCACCTTCACGGATCCGTTTCTTCTTAGAGCTAGATGATGTTGATTCCTTGGAATGAACAAACGAAGAGTCATAGGTACCGCGACGGGAAGGATTGGAGGCTTTGCTGCCAACCATGTTCTTGAAGTATCCCCAGATCTTTGACTTACGTTCTGGAGATCCAAACACGCTGTTGGAATCTCCATCGTCACTTCTGTCGTACATTTCCTGAAGCTTACTCATTTTTCTTTGATGTTCTTTTGCACGTTGCTTGCGTCTTTCGTAGACAATGTCAAACGATGAGAAACAAACGAAATAGTACGACTTGAATAACTCAACCTTTTCACGGGCTTCACCTAAAAAGATATCCTCAGTGGTCAACGGATGTATTCCAAAAGTCTTTGAGAGTACCTTCATTTCTTCTTCGGATGGGTCCAACACATCCAACCAAAATGGTGTGAGGTTTGACATATCAGCAGTTTCAGCAGCAGTTGTGATTGCTGCCATTGCTGAAGGACCCATAGATTGTTGTCCAGAAACAGGTGTTTCTGCGCCACCAGCATTTTTGACAGTGGCTTGGAGTTTCGACAATGGTTGCAACAGATTCATACCATTGTGAACCGAGTTGTTACCTGAATCAACCTGGTGGTTTGAAAACTGTGGCAGTCCCAATACGTTGCCAACACTATAAGTTGAGGGTGATCTGGATAATTTAGAAGTGTATGAATATGGTTGGAAAAGCCCTTGGAGTTTAGTATAGACATCATCTTCAGTGCTTGCCTGGTCAAATTGGTCAAGTCTCGATGTGATGTTGATTTCTTCTTCGTTAGAATCAGTTCCTTCATCATCGTTAATACCTCCACTCAACAAACCACTGATTGTTGGTGCATGAATAGTCTTTTCCAAGTCTTCTCTAAAGTAAGTAAACCTGCAAATATCTCCCTTCTTTTTGTTAAGGAACGTTTGGTTCTTCAAGATGGTGGGGATTTGTTCTTTACTTTTCTCCCAAGGTTGGATAGGTGTGGGTCTAACACGCAACGATTCAGAAGCCAGGTCGTCCATTGATTCGACTTCGTTCATTTGGTAATTGCTAAGCAATGGAACATCGTCTCCTTCGCCCAGACTTTCATGACGAGACTTTGGTCTGGTTGCTGTAGCCGCATGAGCAGGTTCAGGCAGCAATTCTGTGTTTGGTGAAATAATAGGTGAGATGGCTCTTTGTGGGTAGGTCAACAGGGAACTGCTATGTTTTTTTGCTAGAGGGCGTTCAAAGTTGACTTTACCATCTGCAAAGCTTACCTGTTGTTGTTGTAGCAGTTCTTGAAGTTCCAAATATGCATCTTCCAATTCTTCATTGACAAACTCTTCCAAGACCTTAAGATCGGGCCATTCGTATTTATCTTTATATTGGGTAACTCCCAATTCATCATAGTAGTCAGGGAAACAAACATCGTCCAAGGAGGTGGAGTCGCTTGAGTGGTCACTAGAGGGGTTCGATCCTCCAAATTCAAGTGATCCTCTGTCGTCATCATCAACGTCAGAGAGGTTACTCATTTCTTCCATGACATCATCCCCACGGAATGGGTTAGGGTGGCTAGACCGTGCTATTCTTTGTTGTTCATCAGTGTACTTATCCATGTCCAAGACAATCGAACCATATTGTCTTTCAGTATATGCTCTTTTCCCATCACGATCTTGAAGATTAAGAAGGTTTTGTAAGTTACGGTTCGTCAATGGAAGTGACGACCTAGTTCCAGTTGAGTTTTTCTTAGTGAATCCCTCATTGGTTGTACTCTTGCGAGATTGTGTTGCTGTAGGACCTTTTCCAGCCGTAGAAGGACGTCTAGCTTTAGATGGAGCCGTATCAAACATTCGATTATCAATAAAAGCATCGGAGTACCCCTCATCTCTTGTTCTTGAGTTCCCCCCTGCAGTAGAACTCACACTATGCTGGTTACGTTTATGAGCTTGAAATCGACGGTGTTGATTATTCCGGGAATTAGCTCCTCCACCACTTGCATCTAATGCCTCATTCTCTTCAGTATTCCCATTATCAAAACGGGTTTTTCCTTTACCAGAACTACTAGCTGCTCCACTAGTACTATTACTCTGAAACGGCTGCTTTCTCTTACCAGCCTTCTTCTTATTCTTGTTCTTAACCATCTCGTCTGTCAATTATAAAGAAGAATTTAATGTTAAAAAAATCAGAACGCAATCTTTTTTTGGAAACCATAGCGGATCTGAATTTGGGGGAGCAATAGAAGTGACGTTCATTCTTATTTTAAGATAAGTTTCATGTAGTTATTAGAGGGAGGCGAAGAGGTAGTTGGGGTTATGATAATATAATGATATTTCTTCCTCTGTTCATTCTTACGTTCATAATGTCTATTAATATTGATTCAATTATTAACATGGTTTTTCACTGATAGTCACAAATCCTCACAAACTTTCTTTTATTACTATTCAATTATCACACACTCTCTATAATTACGTTCTATAATTCAGGAGTTCTCCTGAATATTCTTCTCCACTTTCTACCGTTGTCTATTCCACTCCACTCCACTCCATTACCATTCTACATTCTCCAAACTCCATCCCACTATACACTGACTACTCTCACATACTTGTATCACATCTCTTACAATTCTTTTCAATCTTTTCACTAGTCATTCAAATTAGCAACCATAAAATTCATAAACATTACCTAAAGTCATAATTAACTTTTACTCAACATTTCAAGTCAATCTAATCTTGCTGAGGGTTGCAAAAATTTACCGTATGATTAAGATTACTAGTTAAATTACAATATAACAATGAATAAATTCAAAGTATTCAACTTGTATACTAATTCTATCACAGCCACACGTCTGCTAAATGAATGCGATTTTGACACCTGCAGTGAAATTTGCACAAAAGGATCAACTTTCGTCCATTTCGCTCAATCATCTTTTGGAGATTCCTTGACTTCTTTAGACTCATCAGATGAAGCAGTTTTTGGTTTCTTGGCTGATGGTTCTTTCAATTCATCTAATGCTTCTTCAATCTTCTCTCTTGACTCTAATAACTTGGCCCATGTCTCTTCTGTCAATGAAATCCCTTTCTTACCTGGTAACTTGTTCCCAGTCAGTTTATCAATATAGAACTCACGAATATCAATCAAGTTGATATTGTTGAACTTGCGAACTGTCACTTGTTTCTTCTTGTCGAGCTCAATAACAACTTCTGGACCTGAAGCCTCTGCCTTGGGTGTTGATGCAACAGCTTTAGAATATGATCTCTTGGGTGGCATTCTTGTTTTGTAGACGCGTACTTTTTTCTTTCTATAATTTTAGATTCAACTTGAAGGTTCTTGCTTGAATGAGCTTGTGTGAATATAATTGAGGAGTAGTTTGGATGTTTGGTTGTAGATAGAGATGTAAAGATAGTTTGAGATCTTAGAAGGGTGTTATTACAAGATAAGTTATTATTGTTTAGAGTGATGACTAGAGTTAAGAGACTTGATGTTATGGCAAGTTTAGACGAGAGAAGGGTTGATTTTAAATCGTAGAGGCTTCAATTAAGTCTTATAGTAGACTCTTTACTTCCGTATCTCACAGCTTCGCGGAACGTACCTCTCTTAGCAGGCAATTTTATTGCACTGTGTGTACTGATATGAGGATACTCAAGTGGTTCAATGCCTTCAACGGCTCTAGAATTGACTCTAGATATAGTGCATTACCAGCAGAAGCAGAGCACTTACTCTTCCCCATCATTTTCACTATAAAATTCCACAGTTCTCGTAAATCAATCATCTACCAACTTTCATTAGTTCTGGTATCATTTGTGAATTCCTCATTTAAATTTTATTTACAGCCATCTTGAACCTTTCTACTTTCCACCATTTAATAGCCATGTGCAATTAGGTTTGCTTCTATTATCTGGCTTATGGTGGCTTTTCAAGACCATTAAATCTCGTACGATGCTTCTATCATTTCACTGTCATAGCTCTTTAATTGTACAATGAATACTCATGAATTTAGACATCTATCCTTATCTTCTCAAGACAATATGACTTAAATTCGTTTACCCTCCAAATCTGTATTATTTTCTCTGCTTTCACTTTCTAATGACTTGAGTCAATTGTGAAATTGCCATCCATGTTATTTTACACCTAACTTCGAGTAAAATTATTCTACAGTTCCTTTATTATCACATTAAAGATATCAGAGAAGTGTTTACTCTTCCGTCAGTTGAATTACTTCATTCTTTACAGCCATTTGTCTAGTCAAACTCTATTATTAATTCTAACTAACGCATATTTCACATCGTTTCTCTCCTCACTTCAAAGTCCCTCTAAATTGTGCGGGTCCTTTGAAATTAGATTCAACAATTATCTTCTAATACCACTCTCCCAAGTTTCATTGAAGTGGTTTCCCAATTTCTTCTGTACTCTCTCATAAAGTATTTCATCTTCTTGGTTATCACCTTCCTTTACTTTCCAGTATGCTTCAATAGCAACCTTCAACTGTTCCAACTCATTAACTCCCAAAACAATCGAGGTATTTTTATTCCATTCTAATTCTCCCTTTCCTTGTTCCTTGGTATCAAATAACCATCTTTTAATTGCAAACCTTGTTGACAAGTCTGCTAATTCGATCTTTTCTTCAAGTAACTCTTGAGCAATATCCGAAACCGTCTTCTTCAATTTAGCATCTCCAGGATGGAAGTCCATGGTAGCTCCTGATCTGAGTAATGACATACTTAAAATAGACCCATTCATTACCTTCTTGATCTTGCATTCGTCATAGAACTTCTTTTCAAGGTCAAACAAACGGGTGTTTTGAATACACCCATGTGAATACGATAAAATAGCATCAAGAGGTCCAATATCAGGCTCCCCAACACATGTAAGTGCAACTTCATAAAGAAAATCAACAGGATATCCCGAAATTCCAAAATTCTTAACCACACCTTCCTTCTTCAATTGCTTCAATTCACGTAAAGCATCCAAGATCTTATCTGTCTCAACAAATTCAATATCATGCATGTATACCAAATCCAAATAACTTGTCCCCAAACGTTTACATGATCTTTCGACTGATCTCCGAACATTGGCCCTGGAGTAATCAAACTCATCAAGCTTAACTCTACCAGCCTTGGTACAAATATAATACTGATCTCTTGTTTGCTTGACCTTAGCCAAACTCCGACCAACAATCTCTTCGGAAGGTCCATAGTACGGACTTGTATCTAAAGCATTCAAACCATGATCAAAAGCATATTGCAAGATCGCAGTAGCTGGAAGTGCGAAAGGATCATCCGAATATTGAGTATTGAAAACAGCACCACCGATAATAAGTGGTGGTAAGTTACGAATATCGTATGGCTCCTCAACTATACTCTCTCCAATGGCTTTACTCATGTCTATAGTCTATAATGTACACTTATTCAATTTTATATTACAAATTTATTATCACTATATGGCACGTGAATTCCAAAAGTAGCCTCCGTATATACTTGATAAATCTTTAGAATTGACTTCAAAGATGTTGAATAAATAGTATGCATGTCTAGTCTAGATTATGCATTCATGATGAGGTTAACATTTGTCCTGTTCACTTTCTGATAACGTATTTCTTATTGGAATTTAGTCTCTTCTAAAGTATAATTGAAGATCATCAGTGCCTCAAATGGTATAATTAAGAAATGATAGTACATTCCATCTTAAAAGTAGACCTTTAAAGTAGTTCTTTATTCTACTCTATATCATTCTTAATTTCGTTAATTTCCTTCTCATTTTCTCTTATATCGTTAGTCCATAATTATACTTCCCATTAAAACATATCATTCCCTTCAACAAGATAGTTTCCAGGAACAAACCCTACCATTCCTTCAGCATCACCGCTTCCTTGAGACAATTCACACAAGAACCAGTTATCTTCCTGTTTGTCTATCACATACATTCCCCATCCTTTTCTGAAAAAGAGTTCTCCAGCTTGTTGTGGTTTGTATGAGTATCTCGCTATCGCTTTGGTTTGGAATACTCTCTTAGCAACAGGTGTGATGTTACTTTGTCTTTGTGGAAGTGACTTGGCCAGGACCTTACCAAGTGAGTTGTTTCGTTTAGGGTTATTGATCGAAGTACCCACGTCTTCAAACTCAAGCATTGATTTGGCACGCTGGTGGTATGCTCGCCTGTGGTATCCTTGTTCGGGGTGGTGTTCAGCTTGTGCTAGTTCAGCTTGTCTTGGTGTGAATGATATCGATTCGTATCTTGTCGCCACTTCACGGCTATCGTCTACGTAATCAGATAACGATTTGTGATGTGTGTGTGCATGAGGAGTAGTTGGAGCAGTCTTAGATCTGTATTCTTCCTCTTCTTGCTGCTTTTCTTCTTCTCGTGCCCTTCTTACAGAACGGCGGAACCTAGAAACATCTCCATTACCTCCTTGGTTCAAGTCTTCCAAAGCTTTCGCTATGAAGTCAATTGAGAAATCCTTCATGATAGGTGTCTGTGCTACTGCGGTCGGCTTTGCTGTTGGCTGTTGGAATACTGGAGGTAATTCCTTATGCTTCAAGTTGATTTCTTCTTGAACCTTGTGCAATTGCTTCTCCTTCCGTCTAGGCGATGCCCAATGTCTTTCGGATGTCAGTGAGTAATTTGTTGGGTTCGAATAATTGGATCCAGTACTTGACTTGAACTCTTTGTCGAAAATATCCTCTGGAGAGCTCAGGTATGTCGATCCTACAGACTCTCTGGCAGTCTTGGGTGCAAGTGTACCCAGTGGTGCTTTTCTTGTAGGTGATGGTGTTTTTGGTATCATGTTTGGTGGAGGTAACAGAACGGGTGGAAACTCTTTAATGTTTGGTATGTTAGTGGCTTTAGACTGTTGCAGTTGTTGATGATGTTGATGTTGTTCTTGGTATTGATGGTGCTGTTGCTGTTGCTGTTGGTGGTGCTGTTGTTGTTGTTGTTGAAGAAGTTGCTGATGTTGCTGATGTTGCTGATGTTGCTGATGTTGCAGCTGTTGCTGCTGTTGCTGTTGAGGCAGCTGTTGCTGCTGCCTATTTGGAGACCCTTCAGGTGAATATCCTTTCAGTAAAATCGGCTGGTAATCAGGCAATTCCACCTGAGCTACAGTGAAGTGGACTTGGTTGTCATCATCGTATCCATTCATGAAATCCACAAACTGTGGTTCCGCGGCAATCTTGTTCCCAGTCCCAAAGTTATCAGCAAAGTCTTGTAAGTCCTTTTCAGGTTGGATTTGAGCAAAAACCGATCTTGCCAAGTCAGCACTCTGGTCATTGTCCACACAGAACGTTGCAATGTGGTTACAATAGCTGAAACAATTTACCTTGCATAATTGGATTTTTTCAAGTTCCAACTTGTAGATGTCTTGTAAGGCAATCGACCAGTCACGGACAAATAGCTCATGCAAGTCTTTGTAAGAAACAAGTGCTAATTGGTAGTCTTTCTTCAGTTGGATTCTAGAAGAGCCTACCTTGGCAAGTTTCGCTTGGTTCCTATCCAATTCTTTGCCCCATGTCGTCTGGATACATAACTGTAAGGTCTTATAGCTTTGACAGTCATGTTGATACCTCTCCTTTTTATTCTGCAAATCCTTCCAAGCATCAGCCTTCTTGATCATAATCTTGGACATATGATGAAGAATTTTATTAGTCGACTTGGTATAAATTTGAGTAAAATCAAGAACCTTGTCATGGTTCAACAGAGCAACACTCTTTGTAAACTTCTTAGAATTCTTTATCATTTGATTATTCTCAAACAGAAGTTTATCAAGAGACATCTTAAGAGAACCAGTCTCATGTGACCCTAACACAACCTTACTGTTAAGTTTAGTCAACCTCTTACTAAACTCCTTCTCAATAACTGTTCTCTCTTGATAATAATCAGCCAACTCTTGAAGAGTCAAAAGCGAATGCTTAACCTTAGTCTGAATAGTCTTCAATCCACCATCTCCTCCCCAAAAACTGTTCACGAAATTGAGCGTCTCAAGTGTCATGATTATTGATTGAATTCTTTTATGGGAATTTGTGTTTTATATGACTTTTGTTTGGTATTTGGGTATGGTCAATGTTTATCTTTATCCCAATTAGGCAACCGAGTTAGAGATGCTGCTTCCTGTATATTGTTTTGGTTCGTTCCTGAATTGTTAGGAGAGTTGGGATGAGAAGGGAAATGAGGGACAAGCGAGATAAGGGGGGGAGGTATATGTATTAAAGGAGTGATGGAAAAGGGTGGTGGTTAAGGTATGATTTTTTCTAAAAGCAACGATAATTTATAATGATGTTGAAGGAAGAGTTTTTATTAATTAAAGTTAAAGGAGTTGTGGGTGTTTGCATTGTGGGATAGAAGTTAGCGTTTTAGGAGAAGACTTTATTGACTAAGACAATGAGTGTTGATACGTAGACAGAGAATATAAAGACTTTCTAAAAGATTAATGGTCTTACTACTCCTAATAATAATTTGTAGTCATTAATCCTCAACCTCTTGAGAATACTCTATGTTTATATCATCTCAGTATAGTAGTGTACTATTTTACAGTTGTCTCTAATTACATGCACTTCATATGTACATCAAAGAAGATAATAAATATACATTCTTTACTCAGCACATTAACCAATTGTTAGTTTAACCGAGCTAGCCTATCACAATAATTACAAGCTCCCCCCATTCAGTTGTCAAATTAATTGACAATATACACAAACTTGGTAATTTTACGTAGTATGAAACATTGATCTTTCCTATTGTTTATGCCTTGATAGATTGCAGGGTTCGAGTCTGTGTAACTATTGTTGCAGGAGATGATGCTGAGGTATTAAGTGCTAAGTTTAAGAATGGATGTTCTGTAAATAAAGATGCGAATGTTTGATGTATTTTATTGTGGTGTCGGATTATAACATAATCAGTGACATGTGATTGATGATTACTTATGTAAGTAAAAACTACTGCATAATCAGGTACTAACTGTTAATTAGAAACACAAGGCTGAACTGTCCTAACTTACTTGAAGAAATCCACAAAGATCTAAGCACGTCATTTCAAGGACTTGCAAGGCGATACAATTAATTAACCTGAAATTTTTTTCAGCCGGATAAGTATGTTTAATCTATAGGCTATTACAAAACCGGTTATGACTTATTTATTTCGGACTATGGTAAACTAAGAATACTCACTATACTCAATCCTACTAACATTACTTACACTCTATTAAGCATTCTACTTTCAACGCAATTACCATGTTGAAAATTCACTCCCAACATGTCAAATGTTTCACCCCCTAACATGTCAAAAATTATTTGCTATTTGTTGACTTCTAAACCACTCTTAATTATACGCTCACATGATAAATCGCAAGCTTAATTTCATTTTTTCTATATACAAGTTTCTGGAACCGGACCGCTTCTCATCCTTACATCAATAGTAAGAAACATCGGATAGCAGGTTACACAAACCGGAACTATACTGTATCCTATAACATTCAGGTATTTTATCTTGGAGCCATAGAAAATCATTACTTTGTATTTAAAGGATTATCTTTCACTATAATATTGTTAACTATTGTAAGTCAACATGTCTACTGAAGCAAATAAGTATTCAGTTAAGTTTAAGAAGGTTCTTGACTTCTTGATAGCGCAGTGGTTCTTCATTGGGTTAGCAATTTTCATTGTTTTAGCTCATTTCTGGCCTTCCTTTGCAAAGCAAGGTGGTTTAATACGTGCTGAGTATACTATCGGGTATGGTGCTGTTGCCGTTATTTTCCTTATCTCTGGACTCTCCATGTCCACTAAGGATTTACTTAAGAACTCTGCCAATTGGAGAGCTCATTTTACAGTTTTAACAATGTCCTTTTTGATCACTTCGCTGATCATTTATGGTATTGCAACCGGTATTAAACGTGCCCATGATGGTGCTATTAGTGATTGGATGCTTGTTGGTTTAATTGTTACCCACACTTGTCCAACAACCGTATCTTCAAACGTTGTCATGACCAAACAGGCACATGGTAATGACATCTTGACCTTGTGTGAAGTTTTTATTGGAAATTTACTTGGTGCCTTCATTACTCCTGCATTATTACAAATGTACATGTCTGGTACTTGGGATTTTGGTAACCCATCCCACCAAGACGGCGTGGACTCTACCATTAGTGACTTGTACAGAAACACCATGAAACAATTGGGATTATCAGTGTTTGTTCCACTCTTTGTTGGTCAAGTTATCCAGAACGTTTTCCCAAAGCAAACCAAATGGGTATGCACAAAGTTCTACTTGAATAAGGTTGGTTCGTTCATGTTGTTGTTAATCATGTACGCCTCATTCTCCACAGCCTTTGCCCAAAAGGCTTTCACTTCAGTCTCACACGCATCTATTATATTCCTTGTTTTCTTCAACATTGGAATCTACTTGTTTTTCACAGCCATTTCATTTGCATACGCTAGACCATGGTTTGTCAGAAGGTACTTTTGGATTCCTCCAACTGAAGAATCTACCAAACTTTACAAGTATTCATACATGTTTTTTAGACCATTCTATTATGATAGGAGAGATACTGTTGCAGTCATGCTCTGTGGGCCAGCGAAAACAGCTGCCTTGGGTGTGTCACTTGTTTCTTCTCAATATGGAGCACACAACCCCAAGTTGGGTATATTATTAGTGCCGTTGGTCTTGTACCAGAGTGAACAAGTCATTACAGCACAAGTCTTGGTGAACTTCATGAGAAAATGGGTTCACGCAGAAGACCCTAAACCAGACGATGAACAACCTAAACCATTAAATGAAACTCCTGAAGAAGAAGCTTCAACTAACTTTGAGAGCGAGCTGGCTAATCTGACAAAACCATTAATTAGACAAGGTGGAACATACGATTCTACTGCTGATGCAAAAAAGCAAGCTCCTCAAGACATTTAAACTGCACTAATAAGAACTTGGTTCTATCATAACGTTATATACGAATATTTATTAGATTAATATTATCATCTTTAAAATCCAAATGCTCCAAGCTGACTCTCTAAATCAGCGATTATTGTATCCAATTCCTTTTTGTTTTCATTCAATGAGTTCAACTCTTCAAATTTCCGTAACTTAATCTTATCTTGGATCATTTGCTCCACTAAGAACTTTTGTTCATTCATGACCATCAATTGTTCTCTTAATTCTCTAATTTCTTTCTTTGTTAATTTATCTTCTATTTCTTTAGATTCAGATGTAGCATTGAGTTTTGCTGCTGCTTCTTGTACTTTTTCCAATCTAAGGGCTTCTTGTTCTTCATATGTATTGTTTAATTTTTTAAATCTCTCCAAGTTATCTTGTAAAAACACAATGAGTCCTTGGTACATGTTAAGGAGGATTTGTCCATGTGTCTTGAATGGTTCTGCAACAGTTATCTTGGTGCCAGGGTTGAAAAAATTCGCTTTGAATTGGAGCACCAACTTTTCAAATTCTTTTAACGTTTTGATAAGTTTAAGACGCAGTCTATTGATTGCTTGTTCATCTCCACCCAAGGAATTCTCGTACTTTGGAATTAATAAGTTGATTTGGTTCTTAAGTATGAGTAACGTGTTGTAAACTTTGAAGATTTGGTTGTTCACAGGGGAGTTTTCTTCTTCTTTCATCATCAATTTCCAATCATAAAGTAGTAAATTTTTACAATCGATACAACAACGGAATTTGACCGAATCAGGCACCAGGTGTATAGGTGAATAGTTAAGGTTCGGTAACTTATCAAGAAGCTTGTTCAAGGGAACCATGATTGAACAGTTCTTGCGGTCACCTAGTGAATCATCACATACAGTCAGTCCACACAATCGACAATGGTGTTTTCGTATCAAAATATTGAATGGAACAAAACATACATTACAATTATCTCGTGTATCCCATTCTATCGTGTTTGATTTGGCGTTGGTGAATCCAAACCAAGAGTTATTCTTCTCATTCTCTTCTTCAACCAATTGGTTCGACAAATTGATGAATCTTTTGATGATTTTGTTACGTTGTAGTTGTTTATCCTCTATATTTTCCAGTCTCTTCTTTTTAAACTCTGATGTTAAATCTCGTTCATTCACTTGTGTTCCAGCCACTAAGTCTGGCTTTCGCAGATAACATACAATACAACTTCTTGACCATGTACCATTCTGTGAGTTTTCATAAATTGGCTGTGCTCCATTGCTAGTAGTGGGATTTTTCAATCTAACTCTGTACATTGAATGTTGATTACAAAATAAGAGTCCACACTTTCGACAATTAACCACTCCATTTCTAACACTGAGCACTTTCCCACATCCCTTAACTGAACATGTTGAAGTTGATGTTGGTTGTTTCCAGTGGGTTCTGATGATTCTGTTCTTTTTGAGTCTATTAGGTGAATGGCCACTAGTACGTGAACTCAGTGAAGGAGTAGGAGACTTCGGTTCATCTCCAAGACTGAATCCCCTATTATTGTCAAGTAAATCTAAAGTTAAATTCTTGCGTGTAGTCTGTGGTGCAGGTGCCGAAGGGGATTCATCTAGTAATCGGTGCAGAAACCACTTCTTAATATCAGCATTGATGAAATCTTTATCTAATAACTTGGTAATAGAATCTGCTGCTGTGACTGAAACTGAAACTGCTGCGCCTGTATCTGGCATTTCTGAATGTACATCATCTATATGTTGATTCAATTGATACAAATTGATCATCGTCTCATTACAGAGGGGGCAAATAAGCTGCTCACTCTCTTCTTCCTTATCCTTTCGTACAGGTGTCGGACTATTGGATTCTTCATGCTGACCCTTGAATAAATTGCTCGACGTATCATTGTTTGCATGCTGCGGTGACTTGAATGGTGATCCCAAGATACGCACAGGCTTCAAATGCCGTGGATCAGCCATACCTATCTTTATTGAAACTTTTAATTAGACGAAAAAATTTATGCTTATATTAGTTATATTATCTTGGTTTACTTAATCTTTTATCGTTATCTTTTGATGTATCTTTGTTATATACTATACACTAGTGATCTATTTGTCTAGTTGTTTTGAGTTTGTTTCATCTTGCTTGTAAATTGCCTTGGTTCAAGAAATTTTTCATCATTGAAATGTGTGAATCTTTCAGTTGTGTGTGTCTTTTAATTGAAACAGTTTTAACTCTTTTGTAATATATCTTCTTTATTCTTTACATTTATTAGTACAACCCACCCTTCTTCTTCTCTTGCTCTTTTTTTTGTAGCACAACCATCCTTTAAAACCCATCCTTTAAATTACCCCACAATTTCTCCATTGCTTGGTTTGTAAATGAAGTTCTTTGTGGTGCATCCTTCTTATCTAACTTCTACCAACACAACACTTATGTCATCTTCTTTACCCCCAAGATACTTTTGTCCAGTTAATCTGGACAATTCCTGAGCAAATGCACTAGGGAAGTTTGTATCTTTTGATACTTTAACTACTTCTTTAACAAACATTTGTGCTGCAGGTCCCAATTTCTCAGGGTTACTGTTATCTTCCAATTGATCTCTTAAAAAGTTCTCGATATCTTTTGGAATCACATTATCAGTTACTCCATCAGTGGCAAACATGATCAAGTCACCGCTTTGTAGTTCCCATGTGTATTCATCAGCCACCTGTGGCGTGTCAATAATGTATCTTCTACCTTCTTGTTCGGCTTGTTTCAATATATGTCTAGGGATCTTTGCCAATTGGTACGGAGTGTTGAAGTTGTGTGTTTGGAAGTTGGTTTCGTGGACCAAGCTATAGTTTCTGAATACTCCACACCATGAGTCTCCCAAGTTGGCTACCTTCAACTTCTTGTCTGGGGTTAAGATCCCCAAGCATGCAGTTGTTCCTCCAATCTCCACTTTTGGTGAGTTCAAGATTTGTTCAAAGGAAGTGTTGAGCAATTCTTTAGGTGATACCAGTTCAACAGCAGTATCCTTCAGTTCAAAGTTAGAACGGATACTGGCACATAATTCTCTAGAGATTGCAGATGAATCGTAACCTGCTTCAGACCATCCTCCAACACCATCAGCTACTCCTATAGCAACGTAACCATTTTTCAATGGCTGCGAAACAAACAAGTTATCCTCACCAGTTGGTGATAAAAGTGCTGGGCTTGGCTTATTATGTTTCTTCTTAAACAAGTTCGATTCTTCACGATCTTTAGGCTGGAATGCTACAGCAATGTTATAATGAGTAAACGATTGGAATGTCCCATCGAAATTATTGGCTGCAGAAGCAGACACCGCCAGCGGCGCACCTGCACCCGCATTACTACCTGCCTTAGATCCAGATGACGATGAACTACTAGACCCTGATGATGATGATGAACCAAATGGCGATGATATACTAAAATAACGACGACCACCCTCTAATACACCAGTAAACCCAAACCCAGTTCCAAAAGATCCAACAAGAACCTTACCACCAGAACGATAAAAGGCCCCGGCTCCTTGCCTCGTTAAAAATGAAACTAACATGGCAACCACTATTACAATAAAGTACTTGATACCTCGCTTCATTCTTTTTTTTTTTTCCCTCTATAACCCAAGCTCGTACATTGAAAGTGTATAAAAGTCCCAGCAGCCAATGAGAATCAGTGTCGAGTTAGCGAAATATAGCGAAGAAAAAAAACGTGAAAAAGTCGAATTGAAAAAGAGTACACAACAAAAGGAACTGATATAATGTCTACTTTCAACGTCTTGAGATACTCTGCTTTAGGTGCTGGTATTTTGTATGGTGCTGTCCACAGATACAATTTGGGACTGGCTCATGAGCAAAAGCATGCTGCTGAACAATGGAAGCAGCAGGAGAAGTTGATTAAAGAGGCTAAGGCGGAATACGCTAAGTTGAACCCGGTCAAGGCTGCTCCTGTCACTTCTGGATCGATCAACTGGGAAGACCCTAACTTGGACTTTGGTAAGGCTTTGGAGTCCTTGATTGCCAAGTTGGACTAATTGCTTTGTCTTGTGGTGTGAAAACGTGGAGATAGAAGGTTGGGTTTTGCTTTAGAGGAACAAGGTTAAAAAGCCACTTTCAAGACCCATTATTTATCATAATTCTTGTATATTATACAGTTTCATTATGCAGAAGTTATACTTCTGCTTATTCAAGTATTCATTTATTATGTTGTAGTTTTCAATTGAAGTTGGCTCAGTAAGAGGTGTTTCGAAACTTTGAGATTTTTGATAATGATTTAAGTTATGGACTTGGGATAGAGATCAGTATAATGAAGTGGACTATAGTGAAGAATTAATTAAATGTATCATCTTCACCATAGGTACTTATTAATTTATAAGGTGGTGAAAAATTATTATAATTGGAGTTATGTTTCTAGCATAATTGACACCATTAAGTTGAAAGGTTACTAGAATATTGATAGCAATCATGTATACTCAATGATTGAAGTATTATATGCAATAATCAAGAAATCAACAGAAGAAAATGGCTTCAAATTACTCTCTTTACACCTACTACAAGAGCATATACAAGTGCCAATCCAAATGACAAGTAATCTTAGATTACTTTAAAAGCCAGTCCTCAAAGAACATACCCATCACTTACAACAGCACTAACTTTCAATGGGCTAGATCAATTATTAATTGTCCAAGGATATACTTTTGTAATATTTTGCACCCAAAACACAAGTGTATTATGTTGACTTATCGACTCTTTGCATCAAGAAACTACAAAGTAAATTGTAAGACTAGCTTACACTATTTCAAAGGAACAGAATGATGGATATTCCTTTGTTAATTCCATCTATATTATTTTTATGTCTATAAATTCATTCTCCATATCAAATCTTCAAATTAGAAGCTCCCAAATCACCAATACTCAATGGAATCACAGTTTTATCTTCTAGGTTTAGTATTATCCTATCTTCAGTGACAAAAATGGAACGTGAATCACACTCATAATATTTCCCAAACCCAATCAAATTGTAATAGAATAAACACTCCCAATCTTCAAGAGAGGGCTGATGTTTTAATATAAGGTCCCAGTGAGGTATTTCCATTCCAGATTTACCTTGCACACATTGTAAATTTGGAAAACGTTCGAATGATCCCGTAAATCGTCTAGCTCCAATATGAGTTACTCCAACAGGAACAAAACTTAGATCTATGTTAGATTGAATATTGAACTTTCGAAGGGATGGTAAATTCTCGAGAATGCTATTGTCGAATGAATAAAAAGAGCTGGAGATAGACAATTCTGTGAGTTTTGTCAATTTACTGAGCAGCTCTTTGCTTGGTATCACACTATCTGTTAGAGTTAACTTGCTAAGATTTGGTACAACATCCCAACCCCCGTAAAAATACGCTGTTTCAAGTGATAAAATCAGGGTAGGCAATAGAATGCCTTCAATAGACGATGTACCTAAGCATACTCTCTTAATGTTAGTTTTTGAAATATCCAAGTGAGTAATCTGGTTTCTAGGCACCCTTAATGTCTCAAGCAGAAGTGGTAGTTCTTCTTGTTTGATATCAATCACATTGTCTGACAAATCTAAGTGCTTGAGCTTCTTCAATTCGCAAAGGTTAGAATTCACCAATCTTCTCAACCCAATATTCGTCATCTTGAGTTTTACTAATCCGGTAGGAAATTGTATGTTATGTAATTCGTTGAAGCCAGTGGGTACACCATCTGGAAGATTATCGTTACTGTATATGTTGTACGATTCCCTCTGTGGTCCCGATTGACATCCTGTGTAATTGTCACCTAAGGGATCGTTGGCAAAGTACATTTTGTCCATGTGAAGTTCAATTAACGTATCCGGTAGCTTAAGGTTTACAAAGTCTGTGTCCGTGCCGCATATGTCATTGGTAAGCCTTGGTAGTCCTTTGTTATTTCCGATGCATGTACGTGATAAAACAAGCCTTTTAAGTGAAGAAGGTAATGGATAATCATAACTCTCAGGGTCTATCAGAAAGTCAAGCGCATCTAGTTCACGTAAATTCCTAAATTGTGACAAGTACTCTAAGTCCAATTCTATATCACTGATTGTTAATGATTGAAGACTGATAGGTAACGTAAAACTTGAGGTAAAGTGGTATGCATACTCCTCCTTGTCTGTAATAACACCATAGTAGGGTATACGCAGATAAGCACACCTATCACCTTGCAGTTCACTGCACCAAATTCTTAACCTTTTCAAACTAGTCTCCAGACTAAAATCCCGACTATAAAATCCAACGTCTAATGAAGTATTTGATTCTTCAGGCTTCCAATTAGCTATATGTTGTATTATGGTTCTGAATGGATCTTTATAGTCATTAATCAGACTAGTTTTACCATGAATCTGATTGAATAGAGTAGGTACTTGTGATTTCTCAGAAAGCTTAACAATATCATTGAGTCGTCTGTTAACATTCAATCTAAGTTCTTCATTTTGAAGCCATCCACTTATATCAGTACCCAGAGTTAAATCAAATATTATGTCTATAATATCAGTAGGCAATTGTTGCAATGTATCAAGCAAGGAGAAAGGACTAGACATCTTTATAGAATAACTAGATAGATATGAATTGAGACTAGTGTGTGATTTGATAGTGTACTGATGCTTGGGGTAAAAATGAATAATCTAGTGACTCATTAATGATGGATAAGAGGACTACACTTTCAGTACACTTTATATACTCGTGTATTTAAACTTTACTATCAATATTGTGTCATCAATCTTTGCCTTCAATCTTTGCCATCAGCCTTGCCTTCAATCTTTGCCGTCAACCTTTGCCGCCCATTTTTGCCATCATCGACTGCAAATTTCATTTCCAGTTATCAAGAGACAGAGTTATGTGATCTTTTAGAAGTAAAGAATAGTTTACCATTTTTGGTAAAGAAGATAGGTATAAATAAAGAGATTATGGTTTGATAGTGAAGAAGAATTGAACCTTTATCTTCTACAATGGTTCATAAAGCTTCAAAATAATAAAGATATCGAGTGAAATTTATACAAATTTCCAAATAACTTAAAATAAATACTTTGTGATACTAATTATGTACAAAGTGATAAAGTGTTCATATTGAATGTACAAGGATTGTAAATAATTCTACTATTTCCTATTGAAATGTTAGTCAAACTCAGATTATTTTAAGCTGACACAGCTATTAGCTGGAACTCTCAATAACATTAGAAAGCATACGAGTACATTTCACTAGAAGAAACACAATAACCAAGTGATCTCGGTTAATCTCAAACATCACAAAAAGTGTAGACAATCCTCTAGAAGACTAGACAGATGAATAAGAGAAGTCAAACGATAATCACTAATAAGCTTGAAGAAGCTTGAATACTGAATCAAAAGTTATTCATTTAATTACACTTACATCATAATATTCCTGATCTTTAATCTTTTATTTTTATAATACACTACTTCTTGCTTTGGCCCTTGATTCTATTGTACATCTCTGTGATCTTGCGACTGTGCACCTTGGCAGGCCAGTACAATCCCGCATACGACCACAAGTGCTTTCTAACTTTCTCCTTACCTCCAACCTCTTCTATGAAATCGCCAATCACGCACAATTCCGTCTTAAGTGTTCTTGCCCACTCTTGCTTCTCATACCCTTGGTTTCCTCTGTGAAGTTTCTTGAGCGATTTCGCTACAGGTTTCAAAGCTTGTTTACAATAAGCTTCGTCCATACTTTCGTATTCCAAGTCGTCATTATCCTCTTTACCATGGGAGTGTCCATTCTCATGTGATTTGGCTTCTTCTGGCTTAACAGAAGGGGAACTGGTTGCTGACGATTTAGAAGGATTAACCTTCTTCTTTACTCTTTTCACATCTGCACCTACAGCTGCTTTTCCAGCAACCTTCTTCTTTCCTTGTGGTGCTGGCGATTCAGTCTTGACTTTCCTAACAACCTTTTTCTTCCCATTGCTTAAAGAATCCTGTTCCTCTTCATTGAGTAAAGTAAATAAATAGTCCACTCTTCTTCCGAGATGAACGGATCCTGGAACTTTCTTAACTGACTTTTCGTCTTTGCCATTCGTCGTGGCACTTGATGTAGCAGCACCTCCTCCGACTCCGCTTCCACTGGCATTCTCTAAAAAGAGTTTATTCTGCAACCCTAAAAGCGGATCGTCTCGAATCTGGATCCATGAACCATATCCAAACTTGAACACTCCTACAAGCAACATGGCATCGTCCCTAGCACCCCATTCACAAGACCATGCGGTCACCAGTTTAGGGGCACGCAACAATTCAAACGAAATAGGTTTATCCTTCGGTATCATGCTCTCCAAAAGCCTCATGTCAAGAGGTCTGGTGAGCACTAACTCAGCGTTTATGTTCTTCACTCCTTGGTACTCAAATAAAACTGCCTTCTTTTCCTTCTTTTTGGCCAACCACAATGCAGTGTTTCCGTTAGCTTCAGGCCCACTCTTGTTCTCCATCGCTTTTCTTTCCAATTCTGCCAAAGCCTTTGCACGGCGTGCTTCTTCCTCCTTCACTAATTTTTTCGATATGTTGATAATCTCACTATATGCATGTTTGATCAAGACTGGGTTCTTGTTCGTAATACTACCCTCTTCAACTAACTGCTCCCACTTGCCAGACAAATCACCCAACCTAAGAATAGAACGGTAAATACCTCTGATTTCTTTCTCTGACAATTGGTAATCGTTAGATCCTCCTCTCTTGCCACGTGAAGACTTCTTAGCTTCTCCGTCTTCAAATTCATCTTCACTTGGGTTACCTGAGGCTGCTGTCGAGTCGCCACCATTCTCCATTCTGCGCATTGCAGCTTTACGACGCGAGTGCATCGAGATCTGCTCTTGCAAGTAAATCTCATCTGCACGCTTCTTTTCTTCGTCCTTCAACTTGGCCAACTCTTCTTGAGGAATAATATCATCCCACTCTACGTCTGCTTTATAATCAGTCACTTCAAACTGTTTTAAAAATTCGTCCGATCCCAAGTTGGATTCTCCCAAATCAGGTGTAGTGATGTGATCCTCCGCATGGTTCAAAACTTCATCCAAATTCAAGTCTTCCAACTTCTTTTGATTCTCATGTGCCTTGAACATATTACCAGCCCCAAACTTCAAGATCTGACTCAATTCACTGGTCAGTGGATCCGTCTTGGTTTTGGCATTAGGGTCCATAATACCAAGAGAGATAATTGCATATTCCAAAATCATCTTTTTACGTGCTCTTTCTAAAATCTGTTCTTCAACAGTGTCCTTACTGACGAACCGGTAAACCAGAACGTGGTTCTTTTGACCAATTCTGTGCGCACGGGCCATTGCCTGTAAATCTGCTTGAGGATTCCAATCAGAGTCAAAGATAATAACAGTATCTGCAGTCATCAAATTGATACCCAATCCACCTGCTCTTGTCGAAAGCAAGAAGCAAAAGTCCTTCAGGTCAGGTGCATTGAAGTGGTCAATCGAAATACGTCTTTGTGCAGAAGGAACACCACCATCTAAACGTTGGAATTGGTATCCCTTGATGGACAAATAGTCTCCCATAATGTCAAGCATACGCACCATCTGTGAAAAGATCAATACTCTGTGTCCTTCCTTCTTCAATCTCGTGAGCAACTGTTCAAGTAACACCATTTTTCCTGACGACATGATCATCCCCTTCAAAATGGTTTCTCTCGAGTGTGAGCCGGCCTTGTTCAAAACCCTATTTTCAGCTCCATCGAACAAATAAGGGTGATTCGAAGCCTTTTTCAACTCACTCATCACATTAAGTAACGAAATCTGCGATCCCTTGTTACCAGCATTTAATGCTGTATAGTTCTTTGTAATAATGTTCTTGTAATAGTCTGTTTGCATATCCGATAATTCAACTCTCAATATACGCTCAGTCTTGGAAGGTAACGATTTCTCAACATCCTTCTTCAATCTTCTCAAAATGTATGGCTGGATCTTCTTTTGCAAGTCCTTAATGTACTGCTCTTGTTCGTCATCGGTTTTCTCAAAGTCAATCTCTTGTTCAATGGTAAAGTTACCAGGCATTAAGAAATTACACAAGGCAGCCAACTCTTTGATATTGTTCTGTAATGGCGTACCCGTGATGAGCAATCTGTTGCTCACCTTGAACAGCTTCAACGATTCGTACAATGACGATTCGGCATTCTTCAATCTATGAGCTTCATCGACGGCCAAAAATTGCCACTTGATGGAGCCCAATTCCGCACGGTCCTTCAAAATGTACTCGTACGTGGTTAAAAGAATGTTGAACTTGGGTTTCCCATTGGGGTTGTACCATTCATAATTACGGATATTTTTTCTTGCTTCAGTGTTACCCAAGTAGTACACACAGTTGACGTCTGGTGCCCATTTCTCAAAGGTTTCCTGCCATGCAGGTATAGTCGACAACGGCACCACTACCAAGTGTGGACCGTTTTGTCTTCTGGCGTAGATCAACCATGATAAAAATGCTACAGTTTGTACGGTTTTACCCAATCCCATTTCATCTGCCAAGATTCCATTCTCGTTACGTGACCAGAGAAAGGCCATCCAATTCAATCCTGTCAATTGGAAATCTCTCAATTCACCATTCTTGATGAAAACAGGTTGTTTGACCAATTTCTCAAATCTTGGTCTTCCTGATAATGGATAGTTGGCAGATAAGTTGGGTAATATCTTCAGCTTGAGACGAGCTTGGTAACGGGTTACTTGTTCAGGTGCAATCTTGGCAATTTCCTCAGCATCTTCCCAAGAACATTCATCGTAGTAGAGTCTTCTCCATTTACAGTAGTATTGTAATTTCGAAGTACCATCTGCCAATTCGATTCTTTCACTATCAACAATACGTTCTACGTGAGTGTATTCATCTTGTTCATCACGTTTTCTTTCTCGTTCAATGTCCATAGCTTCAATGTCTTCTTTGGTTGTCAACGGGTCGTTACGGATTTCTTGGTCAATGAGAATGAATTGTTTAATATAGTTGTCGACTCTTCTGAAACCCTTGGTGCTTTTTAAGTTGGTCCAGTTTTCCCATGTGTTGTGTAAATGTGATTGGTTCATCCATTTGATTTTGAATACGAAGTCTTCTTTAGGGTTATCAGAGAATTCGACTTCTTCGTTGACTTTATGGTCCATTACAAGGTCTATACCATTTTCATCTTCAACAGGTGTTTCGGTAGCTTGTTGGTAGTAGTAGTAATCTCCATTGGCTGCGTCTCCATCCAATTCACGATCACTTTCAAGCAAATCATCATCATCATAATCAACAGCATAATTCACCAGTTTATTGTTTCTAGATGAAAATCTCAATTCAAGAGGTTCCAAAGAATCAGCCTTGACCTTTTTTACCTTTTTAGGGCCGCCAGCAAACGCTTTCCTAGCCAACTTCTTGGGTTTACCCGTCGACATGAAGTCATCATCGTCTTCATCAAACACCTCTTCTTCTCCCTCTTCATCATCTTCATCCTCATCATATTCTTCATACTCCACCTTCTTTTTACGTCTCTTAATAGAAGGCGCGTCATCCTCGTCCGACTCATCACTGTCAACAACAGCAGCAACACGCCGCTCCCGATGCAGCCGCCTCAACCCATACAACTCAGGATTAAGCGATGCCTCTTCTGGAATATCTGGTTTCACCATATTTTCTTTAATGTTCGTCCTTCTTGAAGAATCTCAACAACAACAACAACAACACAACACAACTCACAACAACAAAGTTAAAAGTTAATAAAAGCCGGTCTGTGTGAACGTGAGCCTCTTAAACTCTCCGCAAACTATCAGTAGTCGCTTGTTTAGTAATAATACAAGTGCCTTTTGGTTGGACTTTGATAGATTCAATCTTACTTTCCTAAGATTCTTCTGGTCTCGGATTTAAATTAGTCCAAACAAGTTCTTTCAAAACTCCAGTAGTAAAATACAAAAAAAAAGGCACTACTATGGTATCCAGTGCAACCGTACTAAATGAACCCAGTGGTACAACTTAGCCTATCTTTCCTGTAGTCACAATAAAGTTACAACTCTATTATGTTATCACAGACTTAAAAAATGGTTGTGGGAAAATTTTTATTCCTCCCAAAAAAAGCCTGTCCATTTTTTAGGATCGTTTGGTAATTCCTCCTTGTTCTTTAATCTTCTATGGGTGAGAGGGAAAGAGGTAGAGGATCTTTTAATTGTTACATGTGTGTTTTGTTTGAATTCATAAGTCGTAGATTTTCTTTCATAAGTCTATTCATGTTTCGGACATCGAAAACCTTGAGGTTTATCAATAGTTTCTTTCTAATTCAAAGTCTCCGTGATTATATATTGAAGAGAATTTTGTCGTGGGGTGGTTTGTTTTGGCCGGTTATGGTGGTTTTTAATTAATGGGTGGTAAAAGGTTCACTTTTTGCAGCCATTTACAGTCAGAGATCACTCCATTAGTTCCATCCATTCCTCGGTGATATGCCTTCAGCCATCTTTGATTTACATCCTAGAGTCCTTGAAGGAGCCACACCGTATCTTCCAACATCTTGCATTTCCTTCGAGTCTAAAATTTTGCAGCCGTTCTTTATTTTTCAGTGTACCTACTCGAGTTAGCAGCCCCTCTCAGAAGCACTCAGCAGGCATTGTTCCATAAATTGGATGCGATTAGTGTGTGTGCAATCCATCACAAGTTCATCAGGAATCACTTCCAACAAACTCCGACCATCATCAACCAATTGTTATGTATCTTTATCAACTATCCATACACCTTAGATATCCCCCCACACAAAAAATTTCGGGGACAAGGCGCAGTCAAATATGGAAATACCATACTGTAAAGATACAATCAGCCAATTAATCACCATTAACTTTCGTAATAAGTATCTAATATTCGATCATCAGAATCGATTCAATTAAGAAGATCTGATTAATCACTAATACATCAAATCATCCTTCCTAATCACAATATCAATCAAGAATAAAAGTGAAGTTTAATTTTAATTTTTTGTTCTAATTTTTTTTAATTATGATTGGGTGGATTGGTAAGTGCACGATTTAAGTTTGGGGGGGTCGGGGAAGTTGGTCTGGAGAAGGGTGGGGAGCGTGAAGATAGAGAGGAGTATTTGATTGGTGACGGATTGGAGGTTCGTAGTTTGATTGCGTTCAGATTTAGGAATTTGTTGTGCAATTTAAGATTAGAAGATATGGTTGGGTTGGGTATGGGGTTTAAAGTTTAGGCATAAGTTGATCTTGAACTTTATAGTATATGGATGAGGGAAGAGATAGTAGAAGAGTCTATTTACCACTAGTTTATATTTGATTCGAATTAGGGTGTAAGCATCATCTTTCTTCTTTTCGTTTAGAGGTACTTTTATGATGATTATTGCGAGACACTTTTGGTTATTGGAAGTCTTAACATTGTTGTGTCTATGTGTAACTATGTACATGTCAAAGCTAGAGAAAAGTAATCAAACCCTACTCTTTTTATACATCTAATTCAAAGGCGGAGTATACTATTATATTAATGCAACACTGTCATCTGGAATCATTAAAATCTAAGGTGAAACACCATAGTACTTCCAGACACCAAAAAGTAGATAACTTCAAGCTTGAGTAAACCGATATAGTATTTGCTCAGCACTTATAACTACCTACAGACCATAAAACTAGTGAATAGTCAACAACTTCTCCCCGTACTTCAAAAGTAAGACTCAACCACTTCAAAATCAGACATTCACGTGAGTTGATTTTGCAGCCATAATACATTAGATCAAAGTATACAATTAGAACTCCAATAAATGAGCTCTCAAGCTGAAAAATCAGCTAAAAGCTCTCATTTATACTTTTCTTAATATGTACCAACTTCTTTACCACCTTTTCAATTAAGAAGATCACTTTACCAGATTAATCACTATACTACTAAGAAAAGACAGTCACATCATAACAACTACTTACAAGTCAATTACCCTTCAATTATTTTGTAACTAAACTTATCAAAATACAATACTCGTTACCTTTTAAGCTTCTTCTTCCTTTCAAGTACCACCTACCTCTACTACTTATATACTATCATTCATCTCTCTACATAATTTGTGTATAGTGCTCAATAAAAAATAAACCCATACTGCAACAAACAACCTCTCTAATCATGACACAACTACATACCATTCCTTTCTCGCTTCAATTGATACCAACTCCAACTCACACCTCTCAGCCACATTCCATCTCTCTTGTATCCCACACACAACCATCCTCTCACACGAAAACCTAACCTCCACCCTCAACTCATACAACCGTACACGTCACTCTGACAAACCTCTAAAGCCCATCACTAAACTAACCAATCAAAACCCTCAATTAGTAAGAGTACCCAAATTTACCCTGAGCCTAAGCCATTTCTCACAACCCACGTAAATCTTGGAACTGTTGCGAAAAATTACACAAAAAAATCGTGTGAAAAAAAAATACCAAAGCCAAAATCGATTTGAATCTTCAAGTGTAACGTTCTTTTTAACAGTATCTCAGACTAGTATGAGTAATAGAGTTAATAAAAGCAAAGTTCCAGCTCCGTCTGGTTCTAAGAACACGAGAATTGCTATTGTCTCCACCGACAGATGCAAGCCTAAGAAGTGTAAACAGGAATGTCGTAAGGGATGTCCTGTGGTCAAGACAGGTAAGTTGTGTATTGAAGTGACTCCAGCTTCTAAGATTGCCTTCATCTCCGAAACATTGTGTATTGGTTGTGGTATTTGTGTTAAAAAGTGTCCTTTTGATGCCATTACCATCATTAACTTGCCAACCAACTTGGAAAACGAAACCACTCACAGATACTCTGCCAACTCTTTCAAGTTGCACAGATTGCCTACTCCAAGACCTGGTCAGGTCTTGGGTTTGGTCGGTACTAACGGTATTGGTAAGTCCACCGCCTTGAAGATCTTGTCTGGTAAGCAAAAGCCTAACTTGGGAAGATTTGACGACCCTCCAGACTGGGAAGATATCTTGAGACACTTTAGAGGTTCGGAGTTGCAAAACTACTTTACCAAGGTTTTGGAAGATGACATCAAGGCTATTATCAAGCCTCAATATGTTGACAACATCCCAAGAGCTTTGGCTAAGGCTGCTGTCAAGGAAGTTGGTGCTATCTTGAAGAGCAGATGTGAAAGACCAGAAGCCTACAAGTACATTATTAAGATCTTGGAATTGGAGCATGTCTTGGACAGAGAAGTTGCCAACTTGTCTGGTGGAGAATTGCAAAGATTTGCCCTTGGTATGACCTGTGTGCAAGCTGCCAACGTCTACATGTTTGATGAACCATCCTCGTACTTGGATGTCAAGCAAAGATTGAGAGCTGCCGAAATCATCAGATCATTGTTGAACGAAACCACCTACGTTATTTGTGTCGAGCACGATTTGTCTGTGTTGGATTACTTGTCGGACTTTGTGTGTATCTTGTACGGTGCTCCTTCTGTCTACGGTGTTGTCACTTTACCTTCTTCTGTTAGAGAAGGTATCAACATTTTCTTGGACGGTCACATTCCAACTGAAAACATGAGATTCAGAACTGAATCTTTGCAGTTTAGATTGGCTGATGCTGCTGAAGGATTGATCTTGGACAAGACCAACGCCTTGGAATACCCAACCATGGAAAAGACCCAAGGTGACTTCCACTTGAAGGTGGAAGCTGGTGACTTCACCAACTCGGAGATCTTAGTCATGATGGGAGAAAACGGTACAGGTAAGACCACTTTCTGTAAGTTGCTTGCCGGAGCTATTTCTCCAGACAATGGTAAGCAAATTCCTAAGTTGAACGTTTCTATGAAGCCTCAAAAGATTGCACCAAAGTTCCCAGGTACTGTTAGACAGTTATTCTTCAAGAAGATCAGAGCTTCGTTCTTGCACCCACAATTTCAGACCGATGTTGTGAAGCCATTGAAGATTGACGATATCGTTGACCAAGAAGTGCAGACCTTGTCTGGTGGTGAATTACAAAGAGTTGCTATTGTGTTAGCTTTGGGTCTGCCAGCAGACATCTACTTAATTGACGAACCATCTGCTTACTTGGACTCGGAACAGCGTATTATCTGTTCTAAGGTTATCAGAAGATTCATCTTGCATGCCAAGAAGACCGCATTCGTCGTGGAGCACGATTTCATCATGGCTACTTACTTGGCCGACAGAGTTATTGTGTTTGAAGGTAAACCATCGAGAGATGCTACTGCCAAGACCCCAGAATCATTGTTGACTGGTTGTAACAGATTCTTGAAGAACTTGAATGTCACCTTTAGAAGAGATCCAAACTCGTTCAGACCTAGAATTAACAAGTTGGACTCCCAAATGGACAAGGAACAGAAGTTGAGTGGTAACTACTTTTTCTTGGACAGCACTGACTTGTAAACAAAGTAGTTGTTGCAATTTGTTCCATCTCCCTGTACATTAGTTTATCATTTGCATTGTATTGGAAGGTCTATGAGTATGATGTTCCTTAGTATTAATATTGGTGAAGAGGTGACCACGAATTCCCAGGCATTACTGTTACCACTTGGTAGTGGCTTGGGGTTTGAGTATCGTTAAAGATAAAGCTTATAGTTCTCTTAGATAATATCATAGACTTCTTCATTATTGTAGTTTTTTAAGGTAGTAAAATTTAAGGGATAGATTGAGGATGAAGAGCTCAGGCGGGTCTTTGTTTCCAAGGGGATGATGACATATAATATTCTAGACCCGAGGTCCCAATACCTTGCAGTTATTAAAAGGTGATACGAAAGAGTCATCAAAAGTTCATTAAATCCATCAAGATCAACCCCAGTGGAAGAGGGGAAAGATTCAAGTAAAGTTCATCTGAGAGGGGCAGCGAGAGATGAAGTAGTATATTTTAGACCCGAGGTCCCAATTGCTTAGAGAAGTTAAAAGACTATATTGAAAGAGTCATTAAATGTTAATCAAATCCATCACGTTCAAGCATGTTGGAGGAGGGGATAAACCTTACTGTAGGTGAACTAAAATGGTCCTGGGGGGGAATGAAGACTTGTTTAAATTAGAGTTTCAGTGAGATAAGATGCGAGAAGCTTAATCGTGAAACAGTTCAAAAGTCATTGTAGAAACTTAATTGAATATTATAACCATCATTCAAATCAAAATGTATTCTGCTAGGTAGTCCCTTTCCCCTATAAATCCCTTAAATCTTCAGCCTTGTCTAACACATCCATTTCATATCTTCAATCAAACTCTTTACTTCACACTTCATTCTTCAAACGTTCAATGGCTGCAAATGCCAAAAAAACACGCACCAATTTTTTTTTCACATAGTTAAGAAAGTCATCGGAGATACATGACAAATAACAGCAATACAATCTATAAACTCAAACAGATCTCTTAAATAATAAAAGTAGTAGACAATTAGAACACATAAACCTCATTAAAGATAGTAGAGTCATCAAAACTAATTGAATTCACGTCCTTCAATTCACATGTTTGCCACATTTCATTTGTTTTCATTTGGACACGTTAAAGTTTTTCGTTGAAACTTTACAATAGAAACCACTTAGACAGTAAAGAAGATGGAACAGCAGAACGTAGAGGTCCCTGTTTCACAGCTGAGATCGCCAGTTGCAGTTGCGCTTGCTAACTTTGTATTAGGCAACAAGATATTGAAGGAGAGAACTGGGTTGTTGAATAATACCGATGACATTCAGTTTTTCAGATTCAAGCGTTTTGTTAGAGCTTTGACCAGTCCCGAATATAAGAAACAGCAAGCTGATCCTAAGAATGGCTTACCTCCTATTGAGAGTGAACTTGAAGCACAGAAGGCGTTTATTATGTTGATTCAAAACCAAATGATCTTGCCTGTTGATAAGTTACATTATGCTGACATTAAAGCTGTTAGAGGATGGAAACCAAACAAGACCAAGCCAACTCTTAAGCGTGCTGAAAAGGCTGTATTGGAACCAGATGTATACTTTGCTTGGATCTATGCTAAGCCAAACCCTTACATTTTACTTTATAGTGTTTTGGCCATTGCTGGTGTGTTCTCTGTCATCTTATTCCCGTTATGGCCGGTCTTCATGAAGAAGGGTGTTTGGTACTTATCCATGGCAATGTTAGGACTCATTGGATTATTCTTTGGCATTGCTATTGTTAGATTGATCATTTACGTCATCACTTTGGTGGTCTTACCAAAGGCATTCTGGTTGTTCCCTAACTTATTCGAAGATTGTGGTGTTATAGAATCTTTCCAACCATTGTACGGATGGGATGAACCAAAGCAAAAGAAGTCTAAGAAGAGTAAGAAGGGTAAGAAGTCAGCAGGCTCAGAAGGTACTGCTGACGCAGCAGCACCTGCTTCTTCTTCTTCAACTACTAAACCAACTCAAGAATCTACTACTACACTGGAACCAGTAACCAACGCAAAGAACGCTACAGGCTCATCAACCACAAACACCACGACTAACAAACGTAGAGTCACCTTGGAAGAAGTCGAAGACTAATAGCTTAGTTATTATTGTAATTATTAGTTATCCTTTTATATAACATTAACGTAACGCGTGATTCAATTTTTAACATAAAAAATGCCAATAGAGACGATGATAAACGACCTTGCATTCAATCAGGATAGTTCATGTATATCTATATCGACGACGCAATGGCATAAGATCTTCAACTGTGAACCTTTCGGGGAGTTTTATACTTCTGGACTGGATACTTTACGTCGTTCTATATCCCGGAGTATGGATCATTCTAGGGACTTGGAAGGGCAACTGGAGAGTCAATTATCCCGGCTGCGTCATAATCTGGTAGCTCTGAACCTGTTACTGCGGCAGATCCTGCTGCTGCTGCTGCTGCAGGCTCTGAACCCGAAATTATCCGACTTGCCCACTGCTGAGTCTCCTACTTCATATGTCAGAATGTTGTTTTCTACATCACTTGTTATAATAGTTCCGCTCAGTAGTAATGAAGTGACTGGTAACCGTTTACTAAAGATCTTCAACTCGAAACAAAACCTTAAGATATGTGACTTGACCTTCCCTTCACATATCGTAGACATTCGTCTCAACCGTAAACGATTGGTTGTGTTTTTGAAGTCTGGTAAAATATACATTTATGATTTGGGGTGCGTTCGGTTGATAAAGATCTTGGAGATTAATCCGGTAGAAACAAGTCGGTTTGTTGGCGACTTGAGTTCTAACGATAGTTCATACTTGGTATTACCATTGGGAGCGATCAATGAACAAACTGATTTATTCAATACCAGTGATAAAGTACAAGCCCTGAATAGCGATTCTATTATTGCCGATGTTTCACTTCATTCACTTGTTGAATGGACCCAAAAGTCTAAGCTTTCAAAGAGAAAGAAACTGAGCAAAGAGTTGACACTTTCTGATTTAAAAAAGGATGGAGATGGATGGGTTTTGGTGTACGATACAATAGAATTACAGCCCAAGTTGATCTTCAAAGCTCATGATTCTGTGATTGCTAGAATCAAGATCTCCGGTGATACTCCTTCAATAGCTACTGCATCTGTTAAAGGTACGATTATTAGAGTATTCCACCTTGAGAGTGAACCCTTGAAATTAGTACTGGTTACTAATTTACGTAGAGGACATAACATTGCGCTGATAAATGCGCTTACATTCAATGCAGACAGAACAATCTTAGGGTGTGGGTCTGGAAGTAACACTATACATTTATTCAAGTTACTGAGAAAGGGAGAAGCGGAGGGAGAAGACGAATCGTATGATGAAGATGTAAGTGATGAAGAACATGAATCCAACAGCCGGTCATCACAAGATTTGAATGAAAACTTATCCAACTTATTAGTGACCAAGGCAGCTCCAGAAGAACAATCTGATGCAAACCAAAATGGATACTTCAGCTTTGGTAAGTTCAAGAAAACTATCAATAATCATTATACCAAGTCATTTATTAAAAAACTCCCATACAAAGACTACTTTGAGAATCTTATCTGGGAACCACCCAGAAGATCATTTGCATATATCAAGCTCCCTGAGTACTCACCACTGACTTTTGAGGGAGAGCACAACCGAGTGGAGATTGGGTTTAACAATCAATTAGTATTGCTTGCCTCTTATCAAACAGGTACCTTTTATCAATATCAAATGCCATTGGAACTGCCGAGAACAAGTAAGGTTGAAGAGAATAGTGAGGAAGATAAAAGAGAAGAATGTAGTTTGGTTAACCAATACCAGCTTGTTTAGTGTGGTTATATAGTGATATATGAAAGGATTGTTGAAGAAATAGATATTGATAATAAAATACGAAAACTCATTTCGGAAGGAGAGATGTAAACTCACCTAATTTGGTATGAGGTACTTGAAATAGAAGTAGTGGAGTCTCAATCTGTCACTTACTGGTAATCGTATAGAAATATTTTCAATCCTAAGCAGTACTAAAACAACCATTACATTTTCCAGACACTTATCAACAGATCTCCACAGTCAACAAATCTACATAATCTACAAATCTACAGAATCTACAGATCTATACAACCTACAATTCTATCATAATAATTCAAACCAACAAGTCAAATTATCAAGTTACCAGTAACATTAAACACCACCTCGGTATTATTTCTACCCCACATTATCCTTATGCTTCATATATCTATCATCATATATCTTCACCTTACACTTCTACACCTCTACTCTATCCTATATTCTCAATTCTACTCACAATTCTCAATTGCTCCCTCAACCCATACTCTTACTCTTATCTCAACTACAATATTCACTATCTCAATTACCCCATATCCAAATTGAATATCCACGGATTCTCAACTTTATTCAACGTCAATTCGATTTATGAAATATCACATTAATTTTACTGAGCTTAATTTAAAAACATACAACCACACCATGACCACACAACACCCACGCAATAAAACACACACCATATCCTATCAATCCTATATAGTATAATCAAATATTCATAACTTCAAACCCTCACAATTATCTATTAACATTTAAGCCTTAATCTCATAATCATTGGCTGCAAATTAATCATCATTCTCCCTATTCATTCTCCCTATTTATTCTCCCTATTCACTTCTCGCTTATTGAAATCCTCTCACAAAAAAAAGACCCTCACTGACTTTTTTCTTCACAAAATTTAACGTCTCCTCCTCTCCACAATAACAACCATGAGAAAGAAGACCCAGTCAATTCATCATACACCATCATAACCAACATATAAAAGACAGAAAATTGAAGTAGATTTGAACTATATAAATGATAGCCAAACAAACTAAAACATCCCCAACCTCTTTCACCTTTTTACCTCCACCCTTTTTGCCTGCCTACCAACATCTGTAACCCACCAATTGTCGTGCATTATCACAAGAAAATCCATCCCACTCTCAGAAAGGGAAAAAAAACCCAACGAGGTTCCTTAACTCCACAACACCTCCTTATTGTTCTGATCTTTAAGTCAAATGCTCATACTTTGAGGTGAAAGAAAAAAATCCAAATCTTATAAAAGACCTTCCATCCCCCCGCTGAATCCTACTTTTCCCGTTATGTTGAGATCTTCTGTTAGAACTCTAGTATCTCAATCACGATTCGTTGTTCGCACGTTACCATCAATTAGAATGTCTTCCTCATCATCTGCTTCTGCTCATAGTGAAGCTGTTGTCCTTTTTTCTAATAAGGACAGTGCTAGGTTGATTCATTTGAATAGACTTAATAAGTTGAATTCTTTGAATACTGAAATGGTTGAATTGATCACTCCTCGTTTGGTTGAGTATTCGAAATCTACTTCAAGTAATGTCGTTATTTTAACTTCAAACTCTCCTAAAGCTCTTTGTGCTGGTGGTGATGTTGCTGAATGTGCTAAACAAATCATCGAAGGTAACCCAGGTTATGCTTCTGACTTTTTCCAGAAGGAATATAACTTGAATTACTTGATTGCCACTTATTCCAAACCCTACATTGCCTTGATGCATGGTATTACCATGGGTGGAGGTGTTGGTTTATCAGTACATGCTCCCTTCAGAGTCGTCACTGAAAAAACTAAAGTAGCCATGCCTGAAATGGACATCGGCTTCTTCCCAGACGTTGGTACTACCTTCTTCTTACCTCGTTTAGATGACAAGTTGGGTTACTACTACGCCTTGACTGGTGAAGTCATGACCGGCTTAGACGCATACTTTGCTGGCTTCGCAACACACTACATAGCCTCTGACAAGTTACCTCACTTGATCAACAGATTGGCCAACTTGCAACCTCCAATCGTAAACGACACCAAAACTGTATCCTCCGAAGTTATCCACTCATCAGGACAATACTTTGCTCAAGTTAATGAAGCTATTGAAGAATTCACTGAAAACAAATTGCCTCAAGACTACAAGCCAAGATTCACCACTCAAGAATTAAACGTGATAAACGAAGCATTTTCACAACCAAGCGTAGAAGAAGTATTCAACTACTTGCATAGAAACGGAAGTGTCTTTGCTGCACAACTTGCTGAAAAATTGGCTCAAAAACCTTTAACTTCTTTAAATGTGGCGTTCGAATTATTGAAAAGAGGATCCAAGAACACTATCAAAAAACAATTGACATTGGAATTAACCTCTGCTACAAATATCATGGCTTTACCTGTTGAAAAGAATGACTTTGTAAAGGGTGTTAGCCACAAATTGATTGAAAAGATTAAGACTCCATTCTTCCCTGAATGGAACAATGCTGAAGCCAATGAAAAATACGTCAAGAAAATTACCAGCCAGTCAATTGCAACTTCCAAATACTTGAATGAGCCTTTGATCGATAATTACTTTGGCGTAGACTACAAGGAATACCCATACAACATGGGTTTGCCAAAGAATGCACAGATTGCTGCTTTCATCACTGGCACTGACGGATCTAACAGATCTTACTTACCAACACCTTCGGAAGTCGTGAAACACTTCAAGAAACAAACCAACAATAAGTTGGGTGTGGAAGAGAAAGTCAAGTCTATCTTGGCTTTACACGGTGAAGCCTCCAAGTACGACGACAAGTACGTTTCATGGAAAAACTAAAATGTATATAGATTATTAATAGTACAATATTTTACTTATTTTACTTAAACTTCTCCAAGACCAAGTCCTCTCCCAATTCCTCATAGTCAGCTTTGGTGATGAACCAGTTCTCCAACGCTATGTTGGACAGTGACGCGGCTCCATCTTCTCCCGAGTCATCGTTCAACATATTAGCCAAGTTACAAGCACCAAGCCATCCTCCAAATTGTCTTTCCCAAGATTCGTTCACATCACTTTGCATTTGAACCGGGCTGATAGAGTACGAACTGTAGGTGTAGTTAGGGAAGTATTTTGGGGTTAAGATTCTCAAATCGTTCAAGATATGGTCTGGTAACCCATTGGCTAAAGACAGTCCTCCTGTGATCAACACGTTCGATAATAATCCTTTAAAGATTTCGTTGAATCTTGCGTATTTACTACTCAAACTGTTCAGTGGGTGTTGGTGTGAGTGTGCTGCTTGTTGTACATTTGCAGGAAGCAACTGTAATTCTAAATTCTTCAACGCAGCGAAAATCAAGTTGGTTAAGCCCAAACTCGATGGTTTCTCAATAGACTGGTCTGGAATTGCAACATTCTGTAACTTGTGGAAATTTGGTTGAAACAAGGTTTCCAAGTATTGGTTCAGGTTCAAGTTGCCTTGTAACGAGATATGTGACCTGTTAGGTAATTGGAAACTTTGTATTTGGTAGTTCAAAGATAAGTTCTTGTACTCTTGTAACGAATTATGAGCAATGTAGAAGCTCTTGAACGATTCACTGCTCTTGTGCAAAGTGGCTGGTAACAACAAGTCTACATTATTCTGTGTTTGGACTTGCAACAGTTGCATCAAGTGCAAGTTAAGAAAGTCTCCGGCATATTTCGAGTGCAACAGGGCCTTGTTTTGGATGATTCCATCCAAAATCGGTGTCACACTGGCAACAGAAGATCCGATATCTATCACCAAACCGGTAGATCTTCCAGCTCTAAACAACTGAGTTAATGGAGTCTTCACCAATGAGAAAACAGGCACTTCAAATTGCTCAAACACAGTCTGACAAGTACTTGCCTTGTTCTTAGTAGTGTTCCAACTCTGCTCTGTCAACACCAATGGATACTCCTTCAGCTCAATCGCGTTATTATTATCAATATGATCATACACATACTGCCAGTTGTGTACTATATTATCGAAATCATAAATCAAACCATTGTCCATCAACGTCATTACTTCATTCTCAGGATGTTCAAGCAATTCATCCTCTCCAACGATAACCTTTCCATCACTAGAACTACCAACCAGGTAGTTAGTACTAAATACTAATGACGGTAACTCTTCTACTGCAAATCCAGCCTTAGTTGTGTACGAACCATTGTCTATCACAACCGCAGGCGACGTGTATCCCATAATATCCATCGTTCTAGGTGTACAATCTTACAATCTTGAGGTTTTTGAGTTGTTGTTTTGAATTGGTTAATTTTTTTTTTCAGTTCACTTTTCATATTAAAGAGAGGCAGAAGAGTTGTGTCTTGTGTTTGGTGAGGATAGGTAGTAAGTTTTGGAGTGTAGAGGATGATTAAGAGAATTGGGGTTGATGCTGAATGAGGAGCTGCAGTTGTAAGTATTTTAATTCTATTTTCATTAATAAGTATTGCATTTATGGAAAGCTATGTATGTGTGATAAAGTCTTCAGTTGAGGTCCTGATTATAGAGAGTAGTTTGTAGAATATTTTAGTATCGAGGTAACTTCGAGTGCTGGGTAATGATGAAGCTAGTTTTGGATTGGGTGATCTTTAGGATTCAAATGTACTCAATTAGTAATAAGAAGAAGAATCTATATGTCTTAGCTACTACTTGACTTCTATGGTTAGGCTCTCCTTCTTATTGTTGATGAGTTGATGTTAGCTGTAGTGAAGTAATTCATTGAATGATAAAGCATTCCACAACATACACTAAAAGTGTATTAAAATTGTTTTGGTTCGTGTGGAGTATTTACCAGAAACCAAGTACGGTCTCAGGAAGGTACAGCTTCAGAAGTACGCAGAGAAGCATCGAGTAGTTTGGGTTTGTTCAGCTGATCAAGGGAAAGAGAAGATGTCTCTATTGTAAGGTTATCCAGTTGTTCAACTTTAAACACACAGACCATGAACCTAAAGCAAACTGGTAATCTGATTGCAAAAGCAAACATACGGCTATAGAATGTTACTACCACTCATGTCCAAGAAATTCTTAAGCCTTCACTTGTGATAGTGAGAGAAGTGAACCATTGTGTGTATGAAGACTGTGTATGAAGACTGTGTATGAAGACTGTGTATGAAGACAGCCACAAGTTGGTACCTGGGTACTTGAATTGATCGGCTAACATGCTAGGGATTAGCATTTGTGCACTAAGAGTATAAAACAAACTTACCTTAGACCTCTATACTAGTCACTATACTTTAGACGAAAGAATTATAGACTCTTCTCTACATAACTGCCAAATTCCTGTTTGGGTCTTCGTATTAGGCTGCAAAATTCCAGTTCTCGGGACAACCAAAATGCCGAAGAGATCTTCAATTCCAGTTAAACCTAAGTTGGAGTCTAGTCACTTGTACTACAGATAAACCTTAAGCTCCATAAGGTAGACAACTCAATAAGTTCACTCAAAGTATACTCTGTTAAGCTGAATACGCGTGATTTGCGGTTTCAACGTTTACCACGATATTGCCGCCCTTTCCACCATTTTTGCCGCATCCCCCTTAGGCATCTGGATAACAAATACAGCCAGAAGTAATGAAGTTCTTGCTGACCCTGGTGAAACATTTGAGTTCTCACGAGTAGCATTAGTTAGCGACTCACTACAACTTTTTAGGGTTTTGAGAAAGTTGTCGTGGTTTAGTTCATCGTTCAGTTCCTGAAGTTCCTATAGTTCAAATTAATATTGAACTGACCAAAAACTTTTCAAAACAACTTTAATTGTAATCATTCGCATGCTCTTGGTTGCTAGTTTACCTCAAAGGTATGTTCATAGTGCGTTTTGGTATACAGTACTTACAGTATGTCCTTAGTTGAAAGAATTTAGCATAAGTTTTGATATTGCAGATTGGATCTTTATATATTCTATACTTTATATTGAGTAGACAAATTATAGAGTCATCAGAAAGGGTCCCTTGGCCTAGTTGGTTATGGCGTGGTGCTAATATGAGTAACGCCAAGATCAGCGGTTCGATCCCGCTAGGGACCAATTCATTTTTTTTTTTTTTTTTTTTTTTTTTTTTTTTGAAACTTATGCCGCATAGAAAATACTTGCAATTGTTCAATCAATATATGTAATCGGCTTTGGTATTCTCACTGGGGACTTGAGCTGGACGTACTCTTTTGATACGTATCTGTAATACTCCTGCTTCCCACCAAAATTCCTCCTTTTATGGTTGATGTCAGTATCGAAATTCTCCATAACCTTTCAGAAATCTTCATCGTGCATAATTATATTTTGTAATTATATGCTCAATCATACTGAAATAAATTAAATTACAAGACCTTCTCAACTACCAACTAGCACATAAGTTCTCAGTTCTTAGTTTCGATCCAAAACTACTATGTGTTTTTCCCTTTAGTTTATATTCTCGATAGTAGGTCAACCCCCTAAGTTAGCCATAACGTACTTGCAAGAAGGAACAAGTGGGCAATACAAGTAGGTGTTTGAATTCAGGAAATAAAATTAATAGTGCAATCCAATCTGCGTATCAGCTTTGGTGAAGGGGGTGTGTACATCTTTGCTAAGGAGGTATTTTCAAGGCCATCAGAAAACCAAAGCGATTTTGGAGGTCTTGGCTTTTGCAACCACTAGCTTAGACACCAAGTGCTTCCAAATCCAAATCTTCAGCTTAAACCCTCTTGATTTAGCAAACCCCTTCTCTCTTCAATAAAGAGAAGATAGAAGTAGGGATTATACCGTCATACTTCCAATAGACCTATGTCTTGGACTCGGTTTTGATAGTAACAGCAACTTCCATGTTGGGTTTAATAGCGTGTACTGTTAGGCAAGAAGAAATAGAAAACATCAAAGTCACTCTTATTTTGTTCAAATCCTACTGGCTTAAAACATTCTTCGAACGATGAGTGGATGCTGTTTAATTTATATTAAAGATTCTAATTAGCCAAAGCAATATGAAGTAGTGGTGAGTGAGCAAGCTTATAACTAAACCCCAATACGGAACTCAATAGGTATTACTTTATAGTAATTGATTTCAAGTATGAACAATGGATTGCAACGACATTGATTATAAGATAACTACCTCATTGCTATCGACCCAAGTTTGCTTCATTCTGTGTTCACTAGCTCATTATCAAGTACTATTCCTGGAGCATCTTATAAAGGGCCAAGTCAAGTTCTCCTTTTACGAATTAGTAGCTCCCAGCTGCACAAATTCACACTGAATTGCGAGTTAACCTCATGAAGCCAAGACTATACATTTCTTCAGTTTCGGCAGCAGGTAGTTTCTATACTTGTAAAAGTCATCATAACTACCAACTTTTAATATCTCAAACAGAGGAGGAACTTTGTAATCGCCGCCTCCGTCGATCAATACCTTCTTCAATTTGACGAACCTGGATAAATCCAAAGGAGATCCTCCATCTATTTTCAACTCTTCAATTGTTTCTGGAAGATCATCTAAGAATTCTTGATAAGTATATTCTCCGAAATCACAGTCTTGAACTTCCACAGATTTTAGGCTTGTAGTTGCTGCACCAAAGCACCAATCACATCTAAACATGACAACTTTTTCAATGCTAGGAGGTAAATGATCTATAGTAGCGAAACTTAGATCTAAGGTTTGAACATTTGGAGGAATGATATTATAAAGGCTCGTTAAGTGTTCATAATGAGCAAAAATTCCTAATGTCTTTATATTCTTGAGCTTATTGAGTAAATCATTACCTCCAAAGACTTCTCCAAGAGTACCATCAATATGTGAGCCTAAATGATGGATTTCTTTAAATGACTCAACAATGTGAGGATCTGCTTTGTAGAGATTTTCTAACATTTGCCAGCTCCAAATAGTGCATGTTCTGGGCCGGTATACTGATTCATTTACTTTCAAGAGATCCAAGAAAGGAGATACTCCAATAAGTGTGTATGTCTCGGTTGCTTCGTTGACACTTGATAATGCCAAAAGGATGTGTTGATACCTTACATTAAATGCAGCAACATGAAGTATAGGATCCCCATCAAAGTAAATCACATCCTTGGGTCCAAGGAAGCAGAAGATATTCTCTATGATTTCAGGAGGGAACTGGTCAAAGTACGTCATTCATGAATTAGTACCTGTTAGTGCTGTAAGATTTGTTCAACATGAAGAGCTGCTCGGGTAGATATAATGAGGGTCGTTCTAAAGTTCAATTATATTCAGTTACCAACACTAACTCTAAGGTCACTCAAAACCTGCAAGATTTGCAATTAAACTTTCAAATGAGGAACTGAGGCAGGATTCGAACTAGATTAATTATTGTGATTATTTTTATGTATAAGAACAAACGAAGTATCTCCTAGTAGCCTAGTAAGCTAACCGAGCAGGAAAGATGTAGAGATATGTATGGTGTACGAAATCATTGAATTATGAGTTGAATCGAGATATTTTGTTATGAAAGCCACAACGCTGTTGAACAATAAACTAGAGAATATTGAAGGAGCTTGGAGGCCGTTGTTGAGGTGTAGAATACAGAAGAGGTTTGATTGAACATCAAATCGAATTGAAGGTTGCACGAATACTCTTCAATTAGAGTGGTGTATTTCGACCAATTGAAAGAAAGGGTCCTTTGCCTTCATTACTAAACCACGACTTCAGTGTGCTTTATTACTTGTTTCTCAAACTACCCAGGTAATTGTATTGTTGAGGCTCCGCTTCTGTAAATCCACAGCATTTTTCATTTAGTTATGCAATAGTATTTACTGTACAATATCACAGTAATCGTACATTTTGATTCTTAGAAAGAATGGAGGAAGTATACACTCACTGTATTGCCTCCGACGATTATTAACATTTTCATGTTGGCAAACTTCATTTTATTTCAACAGTAATTAGTATGGAATTACAACTTCCTGCCTCTCCATTTGAATTAATCTATAAATTGGGTTCACTTGAGTTTTTGACCCGAATCTACTTGGTGGTGAAATATTATTACATTTGTCTTTTTACGAGAAATGATGCAAAGACAATACAAATGTTTGAATTAGGAAACTATTGCAATACTCCTAATCAAAAAATTGCAAAATCAGAAGGAGGAACCTTTGGTCCATGATAATAAGCAAAGTGGATTTAGTGACATAAGTGTGGAGGTACTATGTTGTTGAATCATTTTCGAATTTACTTTGCTTATTGTTCTAGTTTTTTAGCAAAATGTACATAATAGAAACAAATTTTAAAAGAGTAAACAAGACCTTCTCATACAAGTGAATTCATCATTCTAACAGTGAATCTGAATTGATTTTGTTGAGCATTGTTGTTCTGCAAAAGTAATTTAGGAGGGCTCTGAAGAAGAGCTTCATCGTTACACTATTAAAGCACTAATATGGCAACACCAAAAATAGAAAACGCAATGGCAAGCCCAATAGACATTGAGTCGTTATTAATATTCTTTACAGAAGCTCCTTTAGTCCCAGTATAGTGACTTGTTGTGGACAATTCGCCTGAATTAGAATATGACACTCTGATGGTAGTTGAAGCACTACCTGGGGCACTTGAGGCCATATTTTGGTTTGTTATGGTAGCTCCAGGAACTGTTGAAGAAACTACTTCAAAGTCGTCTCCATCTTCATTTTTGAATGATGCAACAGAAATCTCCTGACTATCTAAGTTGAAAACCAAGTACATTGCTAGTAACATGTTGGATCCCAAAATCACGTCTTCCCCAGAGGCATCAATAGAAAGGTAACAGTTCGACCCATCTTTATGAATAATTAGATCTGTTAATGGAACCGGAATCTTCTTGCCACCAAAGGTGAACTCTAAACTAACACTAGAATCTGAACTTGGGCACTTTATTTGGTAACCATTATTCTCGTTGTACGATCCTCCCAAGGATTCCAGTAATAGGTCCAAAATATATCTTGGAAAGACAGATATAGATTCAGCAGGATTTATTGTCACATTCACAGCTGATTGTAGCTCAACTTCAGAAGGAGATCCACCAGTAATTGAAATAGAGTCTGCTGGGATCCTTAATCTAACGTCATATCGTGCGTCTCTAAATGCCGGGAGAGTAATTAACTCTCCATCATACTTTTTATGGTTCACAGCTCCTAGTAATAACTTGGGACTTTTACCAAAGTATACTGAAAATACATTCGAATGAATTATTCCTTGACTTTTAAGTTGGCTAGGAAAGCTTTCGTACAAGATATCACTTAAATTCTGGCTGTAGCCCACACCTAACCTCCCTATACCTTCAGCGTAATAGTTGGCTGCAAATATTTTGAAATCAAATGTTGAATTTTTTAACCTTATAGGTGAAGTGCCCCATTCTCCTTGTACCCTGCCGTTAAATTTAAATGGCGCTAGTGACGAGTCCTTGTTGAAAGCACCCGGCTTACTCGTATCGAAGCTTCCAAGTGATGTGCAAGTAGGAGATGATCTAAGCCGTGTTGCCAGAGTCGAACAAGTAGAACAAGGTCTTATAGAATAGAAAGACCCGTAAGGAGCACACTCGACATCGTTTGCTAAAACCCAGGTTTGCGGATTGGCAAAGTCGAGCATCAAACCAATCTGTGACCCTCCAAATGTGAAATTAGCTACGTAGTAGCGATTGGTGTAGCCAATCAGATCATTTTTTGCAAGTTCTGGAACTTCCAGCAAGTACTTCTTCTGGTACACATCTAAATCAAATTGAAGAGAACCATCAGGTGCGGCTGAGTTAACCAAATGGCTCCTCAAACCAAGCAAAATAATTAAGTAGGTCCAAATCATTTTTAATTATTTACCCACTTGAAGAAGTGGAGAAGGGTCTTGCTATATAGTACCCACCGATCCTACTATAGCAGCAAACAGTCTGTTGAATGTATCCAAGTATACATAAATGACTTTTGATGGTTGCGAGAAAATAAAGTTGTCCTTGGCAGGGAAAGAGTATGGGTAGTTTAGCAATAAGCAACTAGGCAATACGTTATTAGTACCATAGAACCTTGATAGTAGTTATCCTTGTCTAACTGCCAAGGAAGAGGTGGCGCAACACATTAGCAGCACATTGAAACTTTTGAATTTAGATGGAAAAGATTAAGCTCAAAGTGATAAAATTCATTCTCGAGTGACGATGACGTAATTTGACAGTTGCAAAAGACTAGAGATAAGGTGGTGGATTACAGATTCTTCATACAATGATCAATGCTCCAATGCGAGGTAAAGAGTCTTGCATACAACCACCTGTAGGAGTACACTTTATGATAAAATGAAGAGTGGTAAATGGATTTGATAGTGAAGTTGAATGTATCCAGATGCTAATGTTAGTTCAAATACTCTCCGAGTCCAATAGATAGATTTCTATCTGAGTGAGTTAAGGGCATTCAAAACAATATAGGTTCCTTTTCTTATATTTAATTCCCCATACCACACTTTGCTCAATAAATATTTGAAACTCTATTGAAGACTTAGTACCTCGATAGGGAGGCGTCATGAAAACGGTATTTGAAAACTTTGACCATTACAGCAATCCTAAATGCACGCAAGACACGGAGGTTATTGAAGTAGTACAGCCTTTAACCCCACTCATGACGGCTGCCCACGTTTCTCTATCCCTTAAATAATATCGCATTCAAAAGTGAGTGATATTGCCAGGAAGTAGAACTCATAATCATGTCCAAGCACTAAGAACAAAATTGTATTTAACCAGGCTTCTTTACATATATCCATTATTCTAATGAATGTTAAAAAACTTCTTTTGAGTTATGGACTTTCCTCTCCGACTAATGACCTTCTTCTCCCAGTAGAATAGTTATCTAAAGTGTACCTTAACTACTAGCCGACAATGTCAGCCTTGGTTCATATAGAAATTGGTACCATAACTTCACAGCTAGCAGCTGATTTTTGGTCACATGTTTTGTTGAACATGATTGACTAATCGAAACAAAATATCTACCAGAAAATGGGCGTGTGGCGTAGTTGGTAGCGCGTACCCTTAGCATGGGTAAGGTCTC
>JAJMJA010000044.1:0-83174 GCA_030568835.1 Kodamaea hsintzibuensis (nom. inval.)
TACTTTAACTGAAGTTTTCTTCAGTCTGACGCTCTCCCAACTGAGCTAAAACCGCATCTTCGAGAAATTTTACTTGGTGAATCGTTTTGATGTATTTGGAAAGTTGGTAGATTCCCCAACTGATACATAACTTGAATACTTTTCTAAAAGAATGCAAAAAAAGATGAGATATGCCACCTAAGATTAAGAAAACAGAGATTAAGTCTACGTACAAGTTTCCACCAGGATTTGATAATCTCTCCCGAGATGTTTCCCAGAGCTATTTCATTCCTAAACCGGTTATTGTTAGTCCTGATCAGATTGTGACTATCAACGGGTTTTTTAAGAAGGAGTTATGTAATGAGTTGATTCAATCATTTGAACGAGAACTCGAACTCGAGACAACACCTTTGATTAAGAGTAGAGGGTATGCTGCACGTGTGAATGACCGTTGCTTAGTGACCGACTGGAAAGCCAGCGAAACCTTATGGACATACTTACAGCAACTATTGCTTGCTGAATCAGAATACGAAGATGAAGAAATGGACCAAGTTAGAGCAACGTTCAAGAAAGCAGTAGCATTAAACCTGCAGTTGCGTATATACAGATACCGAAAAGGACACTATTTTGAACAACATTACGATGAAAGTGTGGTCGCACCTGTGAACGAACTGGGGTCGAAAATGGGAAGAACGAAGTGGACATTGTTAATTTACTTGACAGGGGATGAAGAGTTTGTAGGAGGGGGTACCATATTCCACCCAACCTACTCATCAGAGAAATCGTTGAACATCCACCCTAGTAAAGGCATGGCCCTTTTGCACAAACATGGTGATGACTGTTTACTACATGAAGGTGAACTTATAAAAGAGGGTGTAAAGTGGGTACTTAGAAGTGATGTGGTGTATTATAAATAAATAATGATACTTCATGTCAAATAGTAAGCAGAGGAAGTAACTTGGGAAGAAACAAGGAGCATTCACAGAATAAGAAATGAAACGACGCAAATAAATAATCATCTACTCAACTAACGTGAGCTTACGTCCAATAGCCTTATCAGTCTTTGGTTTTGGTTCTGGAGTGTCCACCTCTAACAGGTCCATTTTGTCTCTGATACTCTCAGAAAGTGAGATCTTCCGTTTCATATCTGCAGCACTTAAATTAAGCTCTGACTCGTTTCTTGAGATAGTATTTGATCTGGAACCCAATTCCCCAAAGTCAAAGTAACCGTAGCCACCCAGAATATCGTAGTCGTCGTTGGTACTATTCTCTGAGCTAGTTCTCAGACTCATCTGCTGGGTTAACGCTGCACTATTGGGGTTATTAATATTCAACGACAAGTTGATTGGATGTCTTCTGGATGGCAAGTCCGAAACATCATCCAATTCCTTTTTGATCTTAAGTTTGGCAATCTCCAATCTACGTAAGTTAGAATCATTAATATCAAGCAAGATATCTTGTGAGTTGTCCAAAACAATATGCTTGAAATCATGAATGATTCTTTCAAAGGTATCCAAGAACCGTTCGGTTTGTCTGAACTTGGATGAAACAGTGATGATGATCTTGTCCGAATGAACAATGTATCCAATAGAGAAACCTTGGTCAATGGCTGGAGGGATTCCAAATAAGTGTACTGAATTGTTACCACAGTTGGAAATAAGCAATTCTGGAAGTGTCAACTTTTCGATCAATGGGTTTGAAAGAAGAGGGATATATTCATCTGAATCTTCAGGGACCTTAATAGGTTCCAAGTGTGGCGATTCGTCGTTGAGGTACTGGATCAACCGTGGATACTTCATGATACGAATAAATGACATAAAGTGACGGTCAAAACCTGAACCATTCATCGCATTCAAGTACTGTGCTGTGTGCAACAGACAGCAATCTTTGAACAAGGACCATTTGTCTTGCGACGTGGAGTTGGAGATGAACATCTTAACCAACCTCTCAATTGAATCATTTTGTACAGTAATAAGTTCTGTTCTAGAGTCTCTGAATTTACGTGTAGTGACTGGTTCTAAACTGTTGACAATCTTTCCATACAACGAGTAGTACGCAATCTGGAAGCACACTTGTAAGAAAGAGTCGATAGAAATGTTAACTTTCTTGACCAAATGAGTGTCGATGTGGATGTTCAAAGTCTTGTACTCATGTTGACTGATCAAGTCGGTCAAACGAGTTTCAGCATGGTGGATCATAATCGAAAGTGCCTTGGACAGTTTAAACTTCAACAACTCAAGCTCGGGCTTGGTTTCGGAAGACGAAACAAAGGAGATGTTGCTATCGAAAAGTGTGTACTCCAGGCCATTGATGTTTTTGGCCAACTTCAAGATCAGATCAGTGTAGATATCACTAATGAAACGTAAGATGGCTGTACTATCCATGGATACAGAGTCCCAAACAAACCCAGCTACCGAGTTCTTTGTAACCACCAATTGAAGTTTATCATACCATCTGGAGGTACAGGAACCGATTTGCATGTTGGTTCCCTTGAGTAATCCTGAAGTTCCAGTGGAGATAACAGATATCTTGTCATCTACATTGGATGGGGAGTTTGGGTCAAGAACGACAATGAACAATGCATTGTCGATGTCTTCCAAATGTGAGCCATTCGATTTCTTCAATTCTTCACGGCCAAGCCTCCAGTTGTTGAAGGTTTGTGTAGTAAGAGAACCAAATGAGTTATTGATTGACACGATTTGGTCGACTATAGCGGCCTCGTTGATCACTCTTTGTAAAATAAGTGATAGTTCGTAGTCATTAAACAAGATTTGGGAGTTCCCATCATCAGGCAATACCTGTAACTTGTAGAATTGGTTGTGAGAAATAATCACAATATGTTTCGAATCTTTGCATGTCTTGATATCCAGAGCATGGTCTCTTCCAGGAATACGGGTTGTACCGAATAATGTGTGATAGCAATTCATGGTCAACGGGTTTCCGTTCTTAGGGGTGACATCAGGTTTCAAGGTATGATTGCGCAAGGAGATGATAAACTTAAGAGCTGAGTTGATCAAACTGGAAGAACGTTGTGCTTGGTTGGGAGGAGTAAGAGTCTTGGAATAAGGATCCTCCTCCAACACCAAGTACGGGTTCCGAGGTAAGACATCACCACGCAAGTCACTATAAATCTCATTATGAATCAGATTCAAATAACACAGTTGATTCTTTGAAATCTCCTGTAAGTGTTCCTGGATCAAAGCAATCAAATCATGAGACATAAACTGCTTGGACTCTTCAAGCAATAAATCATACTCATTCGCGCTAACCAAAGGCTTGATCAGCGAAAGCAATTGAGTGATGGTCGAACTAAGAGGAGGAACTGGTAAGTTCGGAAGCAGCTCCTCGTGAGCAAACGTATCTTGAGTCATTGAGATGATGAATAAACGTTTTTGTTGGGCCTTGAACTGTTTAAATTGTATTCAGGGTATAAAACTGTGTGGGGTAAAATCAAACCATTAGCCGGACTTTAGGAAAAATTGTCAAGACTTGTGGTGTGAGGTAAGGTTGGGAGGATGATGTTTAAGGAGTTCCTGATAGGTTTGTGTGGGTATTTCTCGGTAGTGTAGTAGGGGATTATGGGTGGATGGATGTGTAGTGGGTGAGATGATGAAGAAGCTTTCAAGGTGTTGTCAATGAAGTTATTGGTAGTGTAGCAATCCAATTGAAGTAATGATACTTAGAGTGAAAATTAATGGAGTGATTCGGGATATTATAGAGAGAAGTATTAATAAATGAGAGTGACTAAGAGAAGAGTTTAGTGGTGGTGTGTTTAGTCTATATGGTAATGAAACTTGGTCCCATTAATTGTTGCTTCTAATGTAATTATAATCAAGTATTAAACTAGAGAGGTTGGATGTCGCAGCAACTCTATGTCTGCAATGAAAAAGAGTATGTAAAATTGACATAAAAGTATGTATACGATATGGCTTATTAGTTTTGATTACTTCAGGGACTTCAATTGCAAAGAAGATGTAACTTCAAATATGTAGTCATGCTAGTCTGTTGGGTGGAGAGATATATGAATGTAAAATTTAGCGATGTTGGGTATTGTAGTAGTCTGAAGGCTACCCGTATGATAATATGTTGGTTCCCATTGGAAGCTGCTCTGTACATTTTTTCTTGTCATAACATCTCAATGACTATAGTTCCTTTATCTCAACACAACATACAGTCAACTTCGGTACTTTTTGCACCCAAAATATTCTTATTGGCTACGAATACGAAATGAGTTTCTTGACGATACGAATAGTAATGCTGAAGTTTAGCTCTATTGTATGAACAATAGTATAAAGAATAGTTTAATGATAATCGATCCCAGTTTCATGGTAGTGAGTAGTCAAGGTTAACACAAGAAATCTATTTAGGTACTGAGTTATCACCTGTAGAGTCTCTTATCATAAACATTTCACTCTCTATCTTATTCTTTCATACCTACCCAATCATTCGTTATCATAGTTTGGATAAATCTCTCCTGACTGCTTACCCTTTTGACTCAAACTCCCCATCAAATGCCAATTTTAATACCAAGAAGAATCTGTTAAATCTTTAGTTTAGTATGAAAATAAACCAACATCACAACTCTTGTCACTTTAGTATACATCCTATTTTATATAGTTTCCAATGACCACATAATGTATACCTTTAAACCTATATACCGTATTTATATATGAACCAATGAATAGCCATGGGTGTCGTTCGCGAGTCCCAATTTTGCCATCAAAAATTCCAATTTCTGAACATTCACCAAATTACACCTATAGTCAACCTACAACGCCTGAAATAATACAGGATGAGTGGAATTGCACTCAAGCTCACCTCGTTGATGGTGCGAACGGTGGCTAAACCTATAGCCACTGCACTCAAATCGCAAGCAAAAGAACATGAAGCATTCAGAACTACATGTATACGTATAGCTCAGACAGTCCACTCCACTGACTTGAAACTTCGCATGTCGCTCTTAGGAGAGAAGAAAATCAAGATCCGGCCATTGAACGATAATAAGGCCATAGAGAATGGAGCCAACTTCATATCTGAAGTGTTCATTTTCGGGGTGGCAGGTTCATTAATCTTATATGAAAGTTATAGAAGTCGCAAGAAAAGTAATGACCATAGAGATGCGATCTTTGATGACATTACCATCCTACAACACGAAATCGAATACTTGAAGTCCAAGTTGAACACATTAAAGGTCAAAACAGACGACTACGCTTTACCCGAGGGCGTCGAAGCTACCTATATCCGCATTCCTGGCTTGGAAATACCACCTATACTCACAACAAATCCATCCCTGACTCCAACTCCCAATCTCCCAAAAACTATACCAACTCAACCCGAGACTCCCAAGGTATCTACATCCAACCCAACAACCACATAAACATCAATGGCTTTCAAACAAAACAACTGTAAACAATACATTGAATCATATATAGTACAAAACATAGTATACAAAGAAACGGACAAACCTTACTTCTGGTTCTTCTTCTTCTCCACCTTCAACAACAAAGCCTTGTTGATGTGTGGCAAGACACCTCCGTAGGCGATCGTGGCCTTGATCAAATTATCCAACTCCTCGTCTCCTCTAATGGCCAATTGCAAGTGTCTAGGTGTGATTCTCTTCACCTTCAAATCCTTGGCTGCATTCCCTGCTAACTCCAACACTTCGGCTGTCAAATACTCTAAAACGGCAGTCAAGTATATCGCGCTCTTAGACCCTACTCTGATTTTACTCGACGCTGTCTTCTTCAAATAACGCTTGATTCTACCAACTGGGAACTGCAACCCAGCACGAGCACTGTGCGACGTCGACGACTTGCTCACCTCACTCGATTTACCTTTTCCCCCGTGTACCTTTCCTTTGCCTGACATAGTTGTGTTAAGAAGAAACGAGGTCTTTGTTGTTTTTTTTTTTCTATAAAGTCTCTCACGTTATTTCAATCTTGAGATTTCGCGTTGGTCACGTGAAGATGCTTTCTTATGAATTTTTGTGTGGGAGTTCGGAGTGGAATTGAAAGGAAGAGATGTGGATGGAGAAGGTTTGAGTGAGGTAGGTTGTATGTTTTGGGTTGTGAATGTAAATGGATTGGTCAATTGGGTTTATTTTGTCGTTTGAAGTTAATTGAGTTGTTCTCATTTTGCGAATTTTTCAATGTCTTTTCAACCTTTGGAATTTCACATCTTTTGTATTTATACTTTACTGTTTATGTTAACTGTTAATAACACTCACACTTCCTAACGCATTTATCATTGTTTCCACCTCAATTCTAGATTTCTGCAACTCCGTGTTTATGGCATCAAAATGCTGATATCCCTTCAACATCTTTAATAAATTCACCATTTCTTCTTCCGAGTCGTTCGAGTCTTCATCTGTGTCAGAATCCATTGACTCCTCATCTTGCAATACTTCTTCTTCCCCTTCTACTTCTTCAGACTCTTCCAGTACCTCAACCTCCGAACCTTCTTCCGCACTAGAATTCTCATCAGAGTCGTCACTCCCAAGTATCAAATCGATCTTGCTGGGTTTATTGAAACTCACTCTTCTTGGTGGGATCTGAACATAACTGGACGCAGACTGTACAGATGATCCTCCGTTGAGAGTCCCCACAGCTGAATCGTGAAACCTGGTAGCTCTTTTCTTTTTCTTTTTCTTCTTCTCCACTTGCCTCAACTCGTTCCTCTTCTGTTTCATCACATCAATCAAGGCATCATACTCCTCGCGATCTTCATTTTGAACTGCCCGCACTATACTGTCTAAGATTGGATACGACTGCACTCTATAAATGATCCCACGAAGTGTCCCGAAATGAATGAAGCGCCGTACATCAATATTGGAAAGTAGCTTCCGATGCTGCGTAAACCACTCCTTCACCGTCTGACCCTGGTTCAAAGACCTGAATAAATAAAACAATACAGACTTTGAAGGCACGTTGATTTTGGTACTGTTCCCTGGTGGTGCCCGTAAATAACTCTTGGTCAGAGGAGACATAGAGTATGAAGCCAGTGCCAGCGCCAGCGCCAGAACCAGTGCCAGAACAGATACAGATGCAGGAGTCACTACTTGACTTGTATTTCCAGAATTGTTCATTGACAGTTGTGTAATCACGTACGCCTGACACTCCTCTGCCATCTTTCCATTCTGTTTGAGAAAGTTGCCAATCTTGTTAGTTGGAGCGTAGATGTTACTAAACTGGAAAATATCGCCAATCTCAATACACTTGTAGTGCATTAAATGCTGAATACATTGCTTCGTGAGCAAATAGTTGGAATTGGATAATTCGCCAATCCTCTTGATGGAGTTGATCCCATTGATGTATGGAATTATTTTTGTCATTGTAGGATCCCAATTAACGTCTACGAGTTGGTTCAATTTCACGGTGGCATTGGGTACTTGATAGGCCTTGATGTTCACCGGTGGTGGTAAAATAGGAAATAGTTTGATGTCAACTGAATTGGCACTATCTAGTGGGATGCAACATTCACTGAAGTTATTTAAGTCTTGATAGAGCTGGTGCACCAACGACTCAATCGACGATAAAGTGATCTTCTTGGTTTTAGTATGGCCAGGTGTTATTGAAACAGTCCCTTCCTCTTTGTTCAGCCAAAGCAAATTGCTGATACTAAACTTTTCCTGTTGATTCTGCAGTTTGAAGAACGAGCCTGACTTGTCCAATTTACTTAAAAGAAAACTCTGTTCTTCTAATACCAGAAACATCTTACCTATACGCTTAATAGGGAGCTCATAAGGCTTGACATCCCCAAAATCATATGGGAATACAAAGCAAAAGTTGAAATTAAACGAATTCCTTGAATATGCCAGGTTCTCTATATTAACAGGGTACCCAATCACCTTAAACTTATTGATCTTGAATGAAATTAACTTATTGCATAGTTGTGGTTTAGGAATAACAAAGTTTCTGACCGTATTAAAGTTGAACAAATACGTGGACTCATCTCTATCTTCATCTTCTGAATTGGTGTCTAGATCAGAGTCGTCTTCATCAGAGTCCTTACTATTCTTCTTCGCTGTGAGAATAGACCTTTCTGGAACCTGGTGCACAATCTTGGTGCCTTCAATGGGATGGAACACTGCATAGAATATTGCAACTATCGGTAGAAACCCGTCCCCTGTCTCCATTGATTATTGGCTGCTGGATCTTTAAAAAAATTAATGAGGATTCTCATAAGCGGAGATAATTAAGACCAAAAAAAAAGTATCTAAGCTGGAACTCAGGTTCGAACTAAGGACCAACAGATTTGCAATCTGCTGCGCTACCACTGCGCCACACCAGCTTGGATAATCAAAAAAGGGTGAAAGATGGACATCAGGATATGTATAAATTGTAGAAGTGAAAATCCATGCATTGTCTATGCATTGTCTAGTGAATTGGCGGATAATAACTTTGGATGATGTTAAGATAATGAAATCGACCTTGAGAACCTAAGTTTGAAGAGTACCCTGTTTATTCTAAAAAAAAAACAAGTGATGTAACAATTCCTTAATAATGCGTTGTCCAATCAGTAAATCAGTTTATTCTTCGTTAGTATTCATTGAAAAACTTTATAAATCATACAGAGGTTTTCAAAACAGGTACTCAATATAAAAAAGAAGAAATAGAGCTTTAACTTATTGAACGTATTCGAAAATACACTCATGATTACGTTTCAAAACTACCAATTTTTCAAACAAAATCACCACCAGTACGGACGAAAAACATGGTATTTTAACAGAAGCCTTTATGGCCAAGTTGGTAAGGCACCTCACTAGTAATGAGGAGATCGTCAGTTCGACTCTGGCTGAAGGCACTTCTTTTTTGTATCCCACGTCCTTGTCCACGTTGTGTTAATGCCAGGTATATCATGTTTGTCGCGACTCTCCGCCTTATATGAGCTCCATACGAGTTTTTATTTTGGTGTTTTTGCTGCGAAAAGATAAAAAAGACGAATTGAGGTTTGCACACAAAATGTGACTTCTTCTGAGTTGGAGATTGAAGATGGGGTAAGGTGAAATTAAGTGAAGTTAGGTGAGAGTAGGTGGGAATGTAGGTGATAATATAGATGAAAGTAAAGAAATGACAATGTAGTATGCGTATGTACAGTTTAAGATAAATTGGCATATTTATTTTGCCTAACGATTAACGAGAACTACTCAAGTTTTATACTATTGCGCATAAGTAGCTAGCTCAATTTCACACTAAACAAGAATGCAGCTACTTGTTACTTCAGGCTTGCTAGCAGATTCTGAACAAGAGATAGGTGCAGCAACTCAGAACTTGTGTCTTCAAAATTACATCAAATGTCAATTAACATTCAGTTTCTTATATGGTAACCCAAATCTCACATGGCTTGCACTTTATTTAGAAATTTAATGAAATTTGCAACCATCTTTACAGCATAGCCACTTCGAAGATGTACACCTTAAGTCCAAGAAGTAAAAATAGTATAAACCTGGAATGATGTTGATTTATTAGTAACATATGAATTTCACCGAAGCATTACATGTTTCTACCTGCTGTGTATTAAGCACTGGAAGAAGGAAACCAACCAATTGATCACATCATTTTCTTGAAATTAGTAGCTATATCTGTACTATCGGTTATTGTTGCTACATCCTTTATTTTCAAGCCTGTTGTAAGAGCAGACACAGAGGTAGGCTTTTTGTTTCAGGTATAGCTTAGGAGGCGGAAACCAACAGTTTTTAATTAATGGCTGATCATTGGGGGGCTGGGTTATCAAGCTAAAACATGTGATCAATTAGTTGAACATAGTTCATTGCTTAGGAACTACCTGACAACCTTCAATTTATCACTCCATTGAGCCAATAAGCTTAAATTTCAGTTCCGATAAAGAAAGAAACTTCAAACTTTGCAAATGGTCTTGTGAGTTAAGAATAAGCATGAACAATGAAAATCTTTAGCTCCTAACTGTTCTTCAAGTTTCTGATTGATGCTCATAATGCTAATGTACTCAAATAGAGGTTTTCTGACTCTTAATCGTCACCAATATGTTTGAAGATTATTGTAGAGACTATTACAACTTGGTTATCGCTTCCAAACGGACATTAGTCATTTCCATGTCAACGGATATAAGAATAACTGATCAATTAAACACTCTCACCCCACCCCTTTATTCTTATCACTTCATTCTTTACTCACCAAATATGATTTCACCAAAAATGAGTAGTGAAAAACTCAAACTAAAAGCACTCATGACTACCGAAGACGAAGAGCTCCAACAGTTGTGGAAACTTTTTGAGGATACACCCGAAGATGTTCAGCGTAGAAGACAACAAATAACCAAAACTATTCAAAACGAACATGGATTAGAAGAGTTCCCCACGCAAATGTCTATTGTCAATGCATTGGATGACTTGCTAGGGTGTTTTGCATTGGGAGGACAAGTACGCAACTACTATAGATATGGGCAACACGATTCTTGTGCCAGGCAACGTGAGAAGTTATGGTTTGCTATCAAGAATGGAACCATGTATGAACTGAAAGAGAAACCATTCAATGAAATGGCAGAGCATGAGTTGGGCAAACGTTTGAAGATTCAAGAGTTTTATAAAAAACGGTTGTTACAAGATAAGGCACACGGTCTGTCTGAAGATATATGGGACGCACGAAGCGAACTACTTAAGAACCCTTTCAATAGAGATCAACGTAAATAGTAAATAATGTATAAAGATTAAATTAATGTGTATTAGAAAAATATGGTATAACAATAGTATAATCTACAGTTAAGATGTGTATACTTGAAAGTTTATGTAAAGATCGACTCCACGTTGAGCGGGATTACATGATCACACACTTTTTAGCTTCTGGTTCGTTATCGTTAGCGCCCTTTGGCTTTGCGTTGAGTGCGCATCTTGCGGCTTCTGAGAAGGCTTCGTTGACACCTCTTCTTTTCTTAGCAGAACATTCCAAGTAACGTAAGGCGCCGATTTTCTTTGCAACAGCCAAACCTTCATCGTAGGTAATCAACCTTTTTTGTTGTTGGTATGGGTTGGCCTTTTGTTGTGCATACGGGTTGTATTCATCTTCTTGAGTAGGAGTAGGTTCGTCGGCGTCCTCGGCGTTTCTCAAGTCACACTTCAACGCAACAAGAACCAATTTAACCCCCTCACAGTGATCAGTAATCTCTCCAACCCACTTGGACTGGACATTCTCTAACGAATCTGGAGAGTCTATCGAAAAACACAACATAATACAATGTGTGTCTGAGTACGAAAGAGATCTCAACCGGTCAAACTCTTCTTGACCAGCAGTATCCCAAAGAGACAACTGAATGGACTGCCCGTCAATAAAGATGTTGTGTACATAGTTCTCGAAAACAGTAGGTTCGTACACTTGCGGGAAATACCCTGTCGTGAGAACATTAAGCATCGACGTCTTACCACAAGCACCATCCCCTAAGATAACTATCTTCCTCTGGATGCTCTTGGGTTCTCCTCCGCAAAGTACCATCGTTGTTATTAGTTGTGGTATACGTAAATAATTTTTATTTGTTTTCCATATTGGGAATGAATTAAACGAAAAATGTTGTAAAGAGGTTGAGATGCTTACAAGTGCCTACTCTAGTTTATGTGTCTGGTCTTGTGTCTACGTTAGCTTAGTATGTGATCTGTTTATGAGACTGTGCTAAATGTGGTGTGTGGAACAAAAAGTGTATAATTTTGCTACAGATGGGGCTTGGAAGGTAGGCTTGTAGTTTTTCTTGGGAATTTTGAAGACTTTTTGAAACATAGGGACAGAGGTGTTCGATCTCAGATCGTGGTCCATTTGTTTATTTTATGTTCTGTCTTTGTTTCTACTTCAGTTATTGTTTCATCTTATGTTTCTTCTTTAGTTTATGCTTCTACTAAGGTGAGTGCCAACTAAAGCTTATCGTCCTTGGTGCTTCCCTCATCCATCAAATCCTCCAAGTACATGCTAGGAATAGTCTTTCTATTAGTTCTTCCTCCTTGCAACAGGAATTCGCTTGGGTTTTCGTTACCCAAGTACATGGAAGGAACCTGTCTTGGTTGATGCACAGGCAGTGAAACATTAGTAGTAGACTCTGGTGCAGGAGCGCCAAAAACAGATAAGTTGCTTGTGGACCCGCCCAAGTACTGACTGGATCTCATTCTCTTGTGTTGCATCACGTCAGCTGTAGGTGAAAAATACATTTTGGTCAAATCGTTTTTAGAGGTTGCTGCACCGTTTTCTGAGTTGTAGATTGTTGATGTATCACCGGCAATCAGGCCTCCAACGCCTGGCAATCCCAAACCGGAGCCTACGCTCTTGTTACGTGCGTTCAAGTATGGCAATTTGGATTGTTGGTATTCTCCATTTCCTCCAAATAACAGTGTCAGCGGGGTGAGACCTCCGTACGCAGTGGTGTTATTGTTCTGGTACTTTTCGTACATTTGTTTGTCATTGGCTAAAGACTTTTTGGCTTGACGCAGCGCTGTTATCGACACAATCAAGTTGTATAAGATGAATGCCAATAAGACTGCTCCCACGATCGCTCCCACTGCAATAAACACAGTCCCACTAGGGTTATTTGTTCTTAAAACATGTGGGTTATTGTTGCTGGGTGGAACAAACATGGCTGGTGTGGTTACAGGAGTAGTAGATGCTCCACCACCTCCAGAGTCACCACCGTTTGGCGCTCCAATAGCAGGCAAGTCTGTGTTGATCGAAGGAAGATCATCCCTACCGATCACCCGGTTACGCTCTACCAAAGTTTGTGCTGGATGCATACCTTAATACAGATCAATAAAACTTATTAACAAGTAATTAGAAAAAAATTCTACAAGAACCATCTATATAGAGTGTAAATTTTGCGAATACATTCCACAAATTAACAAGGCGCCACTTCGGGCGGGATCAACTAAGCCAAAAACAAAACTTTTGGTTTGCAGTGGAGCAGAAATTTAGTTTGTAGAAGATCTGGTATGTAACGTGTGTTAAATAAATAGTTTGCTTTAGGGGGTGTGTTCTCAGTAAGCGAGATGCAAAGTACTTGTTTGAACACTTGGACACTGATGATTGTTCCCACCCTTGATCTTTTCATCTATACGAGGTACTTCACGTATTCACGTTGTCTCAAATCCCTTATTATTTGGAATTCCAGTACTATGATGTAAGAGAATATTTTAGATTGCGACGAATCGGTCTTAATTTTTAAACTGCATACAAATTGATTAAATTTTAAGGTGCTGGCAAAGTTTTATTTACATTTTCTGTTTCTATTCTTAGTCTTAGTTGATCTGGATCTTGAGTTCGGCGATGAGAGAATTAATTTCCCTGCAAGGTTCAGTGGTCTGGTTTGTTCCAAGAACTATTTAGTGCATGTATGTACGATTCATTTCTAAATTGCGGATATATACTGGTTGACTTATTACTTTTAGTACGCGTTCATTGGTTATACTTGATGCTACAAATAACTTTATGTGTTTACCTGTAATTTTTTTGTTGTTACAAGACTTAACTATATTTATTATTCGTTGTAGTGTTGAAAATGTAGTTGTTATGTTGTTGTCGTTGCGGAGTAATTATATGATGTTTGAGCTTATTCACATGTTGACATTCGTTTTCATTGAAATTGTTGGCATCTTACGAATTCTTCGTAAATGTCAATGCACTACAGTCCTGAAGGGATATACTTTTACATAGCCTTGACCAGATCACTACTTTTATTTATTTGCTGAAATGTAACTGATATATAGTTTGAGATATATTTCTTGCATTCACTTTCATTGTCTTCATATTTAAATGTCTAATTGTGTTAGCATTGCTTCTGTCTTTCTATCTTTCTGTCTATTTATGACATGGCTATTTTTAGTTTGAGACAAAAATCAAAAGACATGTTTTTCATCATGGAAATCTCCTCCTGCTTCTCCAAATTGTATCCACATCTCTTCCATCAACCCATAAAACCTTTCCCTAATTCTATCCCATACTTCCACACTTCCACAATCATCTGTTAACCGTGGTTGCCATACAGGGTACTTTCTCATAAACTCTTCATACTCCTCTAATACCTTGGATTCACAGGCAATTCGGTACTTGTTGTAATACTCGTCATTACTTTGGTACTCCCATGGCTTGGGTATAGGTGCGTCTGAAAAGTGCACCAACTTCGCCTTCTTTGCTATCTCAAGTGCATTCCATCCTTCCTTTGAATCCCGATCAATAAAAGGTAAGTATTGTGGTTCTACTGTGAATCGACGATGTTGCAATTCTTTAAACTCTCCTGTAAGAACTCCATAAGTACGGTGAGGTAACACTCCCACCTTCACTCGGCGTTTACGTAACTCGTCATCGAGCCATTTGTTCATTACCTCCATATCGTACTCTTCACTCTTACGTATCTGCTTGCGCTTGAGTACATACCACAGCCATGGATTAAACACATACTGCATAATCAGATCATACATTTCCTTCGATGGTGTAAATACAATCACATGGTTGGCAAAGAAATCATCTCGGTTATCCCACTTATGATGCTCGTACACGAGTGTAGGCAAACTATCGAACACGCTCTCATCTATTCCTATTCTGTTTGCAATACGTCCCATGCGCGCATCGTAAGAAACTTGATCTGGGATATTTACCTTCCGGTGGTACTTGTTAACAATCCGGTTCTTACCTGTTTCTAATACATTGTTCAACCAGTATGCTTGTGGGAGCATCAAATCAAACCCTTGTACACTAAAAAGCTCATCAAGGTTCCCATCTAGTAACATCAGATCAGAATCAAAGTACACCACTCTATCATAATCAAGATTAAAGATTGCAAACTTGGTAAACAGCTCAGTCCACAGCGATTTACCACCAGCCTGGATTTTGCTAATTGGCTTCAACAGAATCCTATGCTTAATGGCAAGATCATTCAACCTTTTCCACTTGACAGGGTCTTGCCTCTCAAGCTCTCCCACATACACAATCACTAAGTCCCGCACCTTAGTTTGACCTCTACGGAGACACGCAAAGTTGATCACTGCTAAATTGAGGTACTCATAGTTGGTAGCATACTGCACGTACGCGTACTTTTCACTGCCATCGATTGGATACTGTTTTCCATACTCTTCAATCACAACCTGTGGTATTACTCGTAATTGATCCGAAAGCCCTTTATCTGTATGTACATGTGTCGACTCAAATATAAAATGAGCTACCGCAAAGTAAAGCACAATGAATATGCCTAACTTGATCTCCCAGTTCCTAATTTTGAGCATTCAGTAGTTGACAAAGTAAAAATTGATGCTAGGTTTATATTTCGAAAAGATGCGTAATCTTAGAATCGAACCGGAGCGGAGGTAAGCACATGGGAGGAGTAAAATGGTAATGATATGTGAGTCGGTGGATATCCCAGATTCATTGACAGCACTATACAACTAAGGTTGTCAACATTTATGAAATGCATTAGGACCTGAGTTATAACAACGAAGTAAAATTTCTAAACATTATCTACAATATCTCTTAACATCCAGAGTTGGCACGATCATTGGATAAACTGAGGGTTTGATTAGTGTAATAAGAATAGCTAATACTACGTCTTTTAGTCGTCTCTGGTTTCATAGAATCTCCTTTCAACATTTACTTGATACATGAACTTTGAAGACTTCTTATCTTAGGATTTTAGATTCTTTAACAATTTAACCAAAGTAGCTCAAGACTACATGCTGGTAGAATGTGGTAGGTGAAAGTTCGCAGTAGGTGTATAGTTCATGAATATTTGTTGTTAATCTGTGGTGTTTCTTATTTGCAATCTACATACGAACTAAGTGAAAAGCAGAAGATCACGGTTATTAGATCAATGGACTCAAACCAAAGTAAATAAAATCAGGCTTTGACTAATACGATTGAAGTATACGTCGAGTGTTATAGTCATTTCTATGTTAAGAACCAGTTGAGCAGCGTCGGTATCACCATACATTCAAAAATTTGCAGCCAAAAAAGTAGGACGCAACTAGTAAAGATTGAGGTTTCGATATGCAATAATACAAGGGATGATCAGCACACACTACCAATTGGTTAACTCTTTTAACCAAGAGTATCTTAGCTATTAGTATCTTCAAAACAGTTTAATACTCTCTATTTAAGCATACACTGCCCACATATGAAACTTATTGTTTTGCCTCACCTTAGGTAGCAAAAACCTTGGATTCAGCTCCACTGTAACCATTGACACTGGACAATCGCTACACCTGTTGAATATCCCATTGTTATTGCCATTGGCAACTGCGTAAAATGTCTTCTTGACCGTTTCCAATAAGAGAAGTACTATCACTGAAAAGTAAAAATATGAACAGGAATTCGTATGATAGTGTACTTCAACTACTAACACGTTCTCTTCAAAGAAATGAGCTCCTTAAATAGAATCATTTTGAGAATTTATGTACTAGTAATATTAATAAACTAATAAGATATATGTCATGTATTCACTTTGTAGGTAAAAAACATAAGGTTAATCATGCTTTTCTCAAGTCTCATTAGGAGAACTATCTAGTAGAAACACAATTGTTTCTAGCTATCAATTGGTGATTCATCAACCGTATACTTTCGATAGATTTTTGGCTGCAATTGTTACGTAATCAGTATAACTCTTAATTACATGGTGTACAAATCTAAACTCATTCATTTAAGTAATTAGAATTCATTGTTTGAGAGAAGAAAGCTGTAAGAATACTTCATGGTATAAGGGTACTACACATTAAAATCTTGACTACGACCTCAAGTTCTCATCTTAAATTAAAAAGTAAACGATGGTCACACTAACTTTGATTGTATACAAACTCTAAGCATCGGTTATTCAATTCTAATCATCCTGATGACTCAATTCACATTTCTCAACCCATCTAACAGAATCTAAACACCCACACCTACACCTACAGCTTATATCAGTGTGCTGCTGACATCCTTCAATATCGAATCACCAGATCCAATTCAAGTCCTGCATAACATTCAAAATGAAAAAACTCCAACAACACAACAAGCATGTCCATCGAATACTCATACTTCACTGATAAGGTGGTGTCAGAGTTCGGGGGTGCTGGGTCGGAGTCTTTACTCCAATTGTTTGATACTTCAAATCTCGAAAATGAAAACGAGTTGGAATTAGCTCAATTATTCACAGAGCTTATGCTTCGATTTGAAGAGGGTACACTTGAATTAGATGCTATATCACTGTTCTTGTTTGCCATAATCACATCTGATTCGTCTGCTCGGGTGTTTTGTCAGATATTGAATGTTTTCCCTGCTTCAGAGAATGTTCAAAGATTGCTTGTATTATTGAGTAGAAAGGAAAATGTATTGAAGCCAGAGACAATAGCACGATACTTGAGTACAGACTTATTGAAGGCTGCATCGGTCGTACCATCAGATGTCATGGCCAAAACTCTCAACAGTACTATCCGTGATGAATTCTATACCCAGAAGAAATATAACTTACTCCATGAGGAATTGGAGGGATACTCCATCTTTATAAGTGAACTTTATTCGATCTTCAACTCTACAGACGCAGAATTCCAACTCGAATACGCTTTAGAAGTTATTGAAAAAGTCATTGGTCATTATAGCTTAGACCCAAATAGGTGTCTTGATGTACTCATAGAGATTCTCGCTAGTACATTCCATGTGCACACCAAATTCACTGAAGATTTGTTGAAACAGTCACGATGGTGGCCCTCTGTAACAGCAGACTGTCATCTGTCGTTCGAATCACTCAGTACTGGTGGAAACGAGTCAGCAGCAAAGATCTTGGGACTCAAATTATTGAAATATCCTCGTGAAAAAGACCTCCCAGAAACAACCAAATGTCTTATTGCATTTTTAATCCAGATTGGGTTTATAAGCTTTGGCTCGATTTACAATTACTTACGCCCTGATGAGAACGACATGGAGAAATTAGAAAAGGATTTTAATAGACAAGTGGAACAGGAAGTTTTCAAAGCAGGTGCCAATGCCTTGGCTTTGGCAGCTCCATTAGCAGATGAAGAAGAGGATGATAGCAGTGCTGGAAAAAAAGAAGGGACCACCTCTGTAAAGAAGAAATCAGATGGTACCACAGATATACAAAAGTCACTCTATTACAACTACAAATACCAAATGTTAAAAATATGTCTTGGGAACGGTTTATACTGGCCGAGTTTGTTCATCCTCACAAGGTACCCGTTCTTAATCCACATTGGAGGAACTGATATCATCAAATTAGTGAATAGGATGTTCGAAGCGATACTAGCACCTTTGTATAACAAAATCAATCCTTTTGACCCCGAGGACTTAACGAACTTACAAAAGACCCGCAAACACCCACACTCAAAGCAAAACACTCAAATCTTGTACGAGGAATTGCCAATTACTCACTTAACAAGCTTCAAACCTACAATCAAAAACTATGCTCAAAAGATGTTTACGTACTTTAACCACGATTGGGCCCAAAAACTTCCGGTAGCTCACACAACTGAAGAATTGTTTGTTGTATGTAAACAACTCCTCAAGTTTTATCCTGGAATTTTATCACACGATGTTGAAGTATTCGCCAAGTTCTGCCGAATTGCGGTTGCTGATTTGAACGATGACCAACATAAAGAAGAGTGGTTTCACATATTCCGGAACTTCATATTCACGGCTATTCCACTCATAGAAGAGAACTCTATTGTAATTGAAGAAGCATACAAGGTTCTTTCGTTTTACACATTAGAGGAACGGTTCAGTGTATACGGTGAGTTGTACCAACTCTTGCGTAAGAACAACACTCAAGTGAAAATTGCCTACAACAAAGCCGAGAAGAAGACAAAGGACATTCTCAAGCGGTTGCTGAAAGAGAATGTACGCCCAATGATGAGAAGGCTTGCTAAAATCAGTTTCCTGAATCCACTCCCTTGTTTACTTGCAATTTTACAACAGATTGAAAGTTACGACAACTTGATAACGTTGGTGGTTGAAACTGCTCGCTACTTCAATAGCTTTGCATGGGATACTCTTACAGTAGCCATCATGATGAGACTCTCGGATACTGGAAGATCTACTACACAGGTTAACGGGTTAAATGAACGTAAGTGGCTCCAATCGTTAGCTTCATTTGTCGGTAAGATTTGCCTGCGGTATCCTAATGCTATCGATTTGAAGACTTTAGTTTCCTTCTTGCTTAAGCTGTTTCATAGTGAAGGAGTACTTGACGGTGGCCTCGCTGTTTTAAAGGAGATTTTTATTCTGATGGGTGGGATCCAGACTACAACGAACTTGACATCGTTGCAAATAGACATGATCAGCTGTGGCTCCAACTTGGAGAAATTGGTCTTCAAAACTATCGATGATGTAAGATACGAACGTGCCAAACCAGGAAAGGTATTGATTGACACCATCTTGGAGCTTGATGCAGCAAATGAATTGTTAGTTATCTTGTGCAAGTTGGCAAACGAATTAGTGTTACAGGAAACCCCCATGCCACTCAAAGTTTTGACAAGCCGAGTGGATGATGTTGGTGCAATCTTAAGACTTTATGCAACAGTGATCAGCTTTTTTGGTCAGAAAGAAGAGTTGACAGCAGTGTTGGTTCCTTTGAAAGAATTAATTGAGACATATGGAGTCCCAGTAGAATGGGCTTTTGAAGTATGGAGACCATTGTTAACAGATAGAGATTCCATTAGCTCTTTGGTACCACAGACCATTACAACAGAACTTTACAGTGCATTTTGGTCATTGAATCTTCATGACATTAGCTTCAATCCAAGTGTGTACGATTTAGAGCTCGCTAAATTGAAGCTGCAGAACAAACGTATCACCGAGAGTATTCAAAGCAGCTCTCGCGAGAAAGACTCTCGTCTGGTTGATGCACTCAAAAAAGACTTACTGTTGAATGAGTCAATACTCGAACAGCTTCCAAAAGACAAGGAAGAACATTCTCAACACTGGAATCAAATCAATGATGATTTGACAAAACAGCTGCAATTATGGTGGACAGGTGTTGATGTTTCCAGCTTTTTACAGTACTGCATTTTACCACGGTGTATTCATTCGTGCTTTGATGCTGTGTATTGTGCCAGATTTCTATTCAAATTGTCCACCTTGAATACTGAAGGGTTTAACTTGCTTGATGTTTTGAATAGCTTGATTGTTCAAGAGAACTTGTTTGGAACTTTATTCACTTTGACACCAGTTGAAGCTGAAAACTTTGGTATTTTCTACTCTGAAGTCTTGAAAGGGTTGCAGGATCATGAGAAAATACAGTATGGAGACACTGCTAAAGCAGATACAGAAAAATCTAAAGAAGAAACAAAGAAGGATTCTTCTAAGACTGAGACTACAACAGAAGAAACAGAAGACCCTAAGACTGAGGTTCTTGACACTGAGATGTCAGATGAATCTCAAGCACCTAATGACTTTGATGCATTTAGAAAGAAGGTTTTCCATTTCCACGAAGAGATTCTTCAAGGTGTTAGCTCTGCGCTCAGAGTCGATGAATATATGGTTCGCCGCAATGCGATCACATTTCTTAAGAACCTTTTAGGCGTGTATCCAATTGTCGTTGATCACTGTGAAAAGATATTGGAGTTGATTACTCAAATCGCGCAAACTGACCTTAGAGAAGACTTGAAGTTATCTTCAAGTGCTTTAATTGGGCATGTAAAGTCTCGTTCTGCTTATTGGGTTGAAATCTGGGATTTTATCAAACTAGAGGACGAAGAGAAAACCCGCAGAATTGAAGAGAAGAAGAAGATCAAGGAAGCTAAGAAGGAAATTGAAAGACAAACCAAGGAAAAGGAAACTAAAGAGAAAGAAGCTAAGCTCGCGAAGTTGCGTGAAGAGGAGGAACAGAAAAAGTTAAAGCTTGCTCTTAATTATGAATCGCTGGCTCCACTGGTGGGCAGGAAGGAGGTGAGGAGTGCAGGCTCGAGAGGAAGGTATGATGAGTACTCAAATTATGCGGAGAAGAAGAAAGACGAACCTAAAAAGGAAGAGAGTGTTGTAAGTGAGACAAAGCTGGCTGAGCCTACAAAGTCTGAATTGAAGTCAGAAGAACCCAAACGATCTGCTACTCCTGAGAAGGGAACCGCGACTGATTTAAAGGCAAGGTTGTTGCAAGCTAAACGAGACTACCAGGAGAAAGTAAAAGAAGATCCAAAGAGAACACCTTTACCTGCTCAAAATGTCGTGGCTGGGAAGAGGAGTGAAAGAGACCCAAGAGACCCAAGAGACCCAAGAGACTTTAGAGACCTGAGAGATCTGAGAGATCTGAGAGATCTGAGAGACCTGAGAGATCTGAGAGACCTGAGAGATCAGAGGAACTCTAGAGATTCTAGAGACCCAAGGAACACCAGAGATCAAAGGAACAGTAGAGATTCCAGAGATTCCAGAGATTCCAGAGATTCCAGAGATTCCAGAGATTCCAGAGATTCCAGAGATTCCAGAGATTCCAGAGATTCCAGAGATTCTAGAGATTCTAGAGATTCCAGAGATCAAAGAAATAGAGATCAACGGAATACCAGAGACTCCAGAGACTCCAGAGATCAAAGGGACAGAGACAGAGACTCTAAAGAGAAGAACTCTAGAGATAGAGGTTTCAGAGACCCAAGAGGAAGTGATAAAAACGACTTGGATTCAAGAAGAGGCAATGCTTCAGGAACCTCAACCCCAACTGGAAGAAGCCAAACACCGCTGCAACCACATCAATCGCAGCGTGCTGAGAAACCTTCTAACACAAACGGCGCCGGCCAAAGTAGTGGTGGTGGTCCATTACCACCTCCCCCACCTCCCCCACCACCTCCTCCAATTAGCCAGAAGCCTAAGCAAGATAGTAGGGGCCCAAGACGTGATGGTTACAATCAAAGGGACCTGAGAGAGTACAGGGACTCTCGTGACCCACGGGACCGTCGTTATGACAATAAACGGAAGGCAGACTCTTATTCTTCCAGAAGTTATGATAAGAAACCAAGATACCAATGATCCATGTTTGAAGGTTTCTCATGTTATATATTTTAATGCCTTTTGATGAATATTTGAAAACTAAAAGAATTTGTATTACATTTTGAACAGCGCAAAAGATCTCTTCTCTCATTCAATGCCGCTACACAAGGTTTCTGAAGTTGGTAGTTTCACCTCGATCTACAAATAGTTAAACAATAAATAGGACTACACTGTGTGACAATAAATAATTACAATATTAGCTCTATAATACTTCGAAGTATATATTATTCACTTCTCTGTCCTGCTTTCAACAGGAGTAATTCCTGGTCAATTAATGAATCCAAATCGTCCAGGTCAGAATCTTCATCAATTTCAACGCGTCTTTTCTTAGTGGCTGGTTCTTCTTCGTGTGTAGTGGTGTCATGAACTAGTTCATTTGAAGTCAGAATTTCATTCGTAGTCAGTATTTCATTAGATGACACCTTCAGTAGGTCCAGCCCGTTGTTCTTCTTTAATGAGTCCAAAAAGTTCTCGATTTTCTTCAAGTGCTCTACATGCCATTTCAAATGACGTCTGAGATCATGGTCTCTGCTGAACATTCTGGAACAGCTTTTCTTAGGGCATGGGATTTTACGTGTGGAGTAATTCCCCAGGATCAAGTCGATGATTGAATTTGATTTAGTGGATTTCAATGTCGAGTTGAGCGTGTTGATAGACACTTCTGATCTGTGTGAGTGTAGATCCTCTTGGATCTCTTCTTCCTCATCAGACAGAAGTGCTTCGTATATTTTTAAGTTGTTTGAGTTGAGTGTAGTTGGGTCGTCTAATCCATCTGGATCCTCGCCATCCTTGAGGAGATCGGGGGGTATATTACTATCATGATAAGTCCTGTAGTGATGGATCAAGTTCAGTTTCTTAGGAAACTGACCCAAGTCACAGTAAGTACATTTCCAAATCTTAGCTCTTTGGTCTTGCATGTCTACTTTTCCTTCTTCGTGGACTATCATATGCATTCTAAGTCCGCTCTTTCCCACACACTTCTTCTTACAAACGGGACATTTTAACTTTGGGTGTTCTGTTTTGATGTGTAATTGGAGTGCCGACCAAGTTTTGAAGTTCAGAAAACATCCTGGGTGGTCACACTGGTATGCAGGGGCTTCACCGTGGAACTTGAGGTTATGTTGGCTCAATCTGTAGGGTCTTTTAAATACTTTATCACAGAGTTTGCAGTGTAAAGATTTGTCATGGACGCTAAGAATATGATGTCTCAACAGTTGATGCTTGTAGAAAGATTCGTCACATCCTTCAAACAGACACTTGAACGTTTTGGTGTGGGTAATTTCGTGTCTTTTCAAATGTTGCATTGAATTGACACCTTTGCCACAAACTGAGCAGTGGTAAGGTTTATCTTCACTGTGCGAAACCATGTGTGCTGTTAGGTGGGATTTACGGAGGAACGAAGCTCCGCACTGCAGACACATGAAGGGACGTTCGCCTGTGTGTGAGCGAACATGTTGTTGGAGAAGCGATGGTTTATGGTAGGACTTGTCACATTGATCACACTGATATTTTTTTTTGGAGGCACTTGTTGATGTTGAAGGAGATGAAGTGTTCGAATTAGATGATGGACTTGTTGGGATCAGTGGGCTGCCGGGTGCGCTTCCAAGCGCACTATCAGGAATCTTGAAATCTTTGGCTGTACCTATTGGAGAAGGCATCAAGTTGTTTTGATCCGTAGTGGATACAGAAACTCCACTTTTTAGTGGTGAACTCATTAGAAATATGAATTATGCTATGTTTCTCGATGCAGATGATGTGTTTACTATATTATCATAGCTTTTAAGTAAAGAAGGCTAAGGATGCTTAACTATCATTTTTTTCATTTTTCGTTTGATTTGATGAAGAGATGTGTGGAAAGGGTGGGGGGTGAAGAGATGAGGATAAAGAAAGAGGTAGAGTAGGAGGTAGAAGAGTGACCTGTATATGTTCAGATTGTGAGTTAAATAGTATAAGAGAGAATAAGGAAGATAGGTAATGAGTAGCATGATATGAATTGTATCTGGTTATGAAGTCTTCGTAAAAGTCGCGTAATCATAATAGATGTTTTGGGTGCAAAATATAAACAGTGATGGGGATGTAGAAATACATGAAGGTAGATTATGCTGCAAATAACTATATCATATCAGTTGGAAGTTTGAGCCTGAAGAGAAGATCATGAATGGTTGAAAACTACTAGCCGTCACTTGTTTAAATTATTGAGCACCATCTCATTACTATACATAAGACATCAACACTAATATATTTGTATTTCATTTCCTTTGTATCCTAGATTCTAGAGTAGGAGAATTCCCCTGTTAAACTCTAGGAAACGAACTGACACTCTTTAACCCCGTATCTCACGTTTACTATCTCGATTTAGTCATCGCATCTCGCAAGTAACTACTTCTTAACCAAAAAACAAAACCAACCAATAAACTCAAATTTTTGAAGATTTCTCCATGGCCCAACGGTTAAGGCGTCTGGCTACGAACCAGAAGATTCCAAGTTCGAGTCCTGGTGGGGAAGTTTATTTTTGATCACTACTACTGCGCCTGGCATTTAAATTAGTTGCATATAACGCCGATAACCGGACGTGAAAAGTACGCTGCAACAGCGCAATTTGTCCACCACAACGTCATCCATCGGCTTCTGGATCTGGCACCCCAAATTCATGGAAAGCTCGGCTATAATGGCAAAGCCAAGGATCATCCAAGCAACCAGCTCCTAGCTATGCTTCACGTGCCCAGCCATTAATGAGGAGGGGGCGAAAAAAGTCTGGCAGAAACTTCCATTTCATAGATTTCACATCAGCGAATTCCCCCATAAATTTAGCTGATTGACACAACTAAAACACACTATAGATAGAGGATATGGGTATTAACAATCCTATTCCAAGAAGCTTGAAGAGCGAGTCTAAGTATGTGAATTGCATTGTTTTTTGCTAATTTGAGTTTATTGGAGATGTACTAACAGAATCATAGAAAGGCCGCTAAAATCCTTGCCTCCTTTATTAAACCGAACCAAGTCGCAGGTGCTGACAAGATTATCCCACCTCATGTATTGAAGAATGCTAAGGGACTTGCGATCATCACTGTGTTAAAGGCAGGGTTCCTTTTCTCGGGAAGAGCTGGATCTGGTGTGATTGTTGCTCGTTTGCCCGACGGACTGTGGTCACCACCTTCTGCCATTACAACTGCCGGAGCAGGTGTTGGTGGTCAAATTGGAGCAGAGTTGACTGACTTTGTCTTCATTTTGAACTCTAAAGCTGCAGTTGACTCGTTTGCCCAGATGGGATCGGTGACGTTGGGTACCAACGTCTCTGTTGCTGCCGGGCCTTTAGGTAGAAACGCCGAAGCTGCCGGAACTGCTTCTCTCAAGAGTGCATCGGCTGTATTTGCATACTCCAAGACCAAGGGATTGTTTGCAGGTATCTCATTGGAAGGTTCTGCTATTATCGAGCGTAGAGAAGCCAACCGTAAGTTTTACGGTAACAGCTGTAAGGCACGTACGATTTTAGCAGGCCAAGTCGAAACTCCAGCTGCATGTGACTCATTAATGAGAATCTTGGAAACTCGTGTATTCAACAATAGTCTTCCATTCGACGATGCCGACAATGATAGCTATTATGACGACATCCCAGATGACTTTTCAGACTCTGGATCTGAATTCTCACGCAGACGTACAAGCGTGCGCGACAAAAACAGCCGTAACAGACGTGTATCAGATGAAGAAGGATACTACTCTGACGACTTATCGGACGGGTCCGACGACTACGGTACGGGCCGTAGACGAGCCTCGACTCGAGGTACAGCCTACAGCGTGCTGCTGGCATCACACAAACAGCCAACCGGCCGCAAATCAGCATGGGAAGACGATGTGTACGACCTGCGCAACAATGTTGACCAATTGTCCAACAGACTCGGATCTACTAGGATATCAAACTCACAAACTAGTCCCTCCAGACCACCCACATCAAGTAAACCAAACTTTGGTGCACTGAACAAATCAAATGCCAACCAAGCAATTGCTCTTTACACTTTCAAGGGACAACAGGGAGGTGATTTACCATTCAAGAAGGGAGATGTAATTGACATTCTCCAGAAATCCGAAACCCTGGACGACTGGTGGACTGGAAGAGTCAATGGATCCACAGGTATATTCCCAGCCAACTACGTGGAACTCATCTAAGTATGACAAATGTGAATAGGCGCAAAAATGAAGTGGAGGTGGGAATGTAAGATAGTTCTAATTTAACATTTGTTAGGTTAATAGATTGATTCTGAATTCTGTCAGTGTAGTTAAAATTTTGTTGATTATAGTAATCAAGTGTAAATGTACATGGAGATGCAAGACAAGTTAAGTACATGGAAAAATCTCTTATACGTATATTATATTTAATTCTCATTATTCACAATGCACTGCTGATAGCTTGTATCGACCTTGTCCAAAACAACGGTTCCATTTTAAAGAACTGTTGAAGAACACTATTACTCATCAATTGCATACTTGATTTATGATACCGATACCAATAAACCTCTATTTCCAATCCCTTTAATAACCCCGTAAAGTATAACCCCAAAATTGCATACTCTAACCACAGCTCAAACTTGAAAGCTGCTACCTCTTTATTTATGGGAACACAGATTCTGGTACATGCAGAAAAACTCTCACGAAACTGGTCGAGTTGGTCACACTTGATTACAAGTATAATCATACGAGTATCTCGAAACACCCTTGACCATCCTCGACACCTGCTCACTATCCTTGGCTTCAACTTATTGAAGAGTGCCTTTAAATTCATACCGATATTTTACCGTTTAGGGCGGCTGCAAATTTCCTCTTGTCACAAAAGAAGGTTTTTTTTTTTTTTTGTTCAAAACTTTAATGTTTCATCTACCAAATGTTTCACGACAATCTTTCCTTCTTCAAACAAAGGATCCTCGAATCTAACAATAGCTGCTGCGTGGCTATGTTCAGTAAGGGTGATTAGGATAGGGTATTTTTTCCATGTTAGTTGGTTTAGGTTTGAGATCATATACTTTTGTGGTTTACCCAAGTCCAAAGTATTTGAATCGTTGACGTAGTCGTAAACAGCTTCAACTATCGATTCTCTTTGTTCAGATTCTTGTTCTTTCAAGTAGTAATGTTCCAAGGTGTTTGTTTTCAAGAAGGAGCGTACACGCAGACTGAGCTTGATGCGTTCAAAGATGGAGGTGATTATAAAGTATGCACCGAACAAAGGTGCGATAACGGCAATCTTAGTGAATAAGGCAACCGATTGAAGGAATGTTCTTTTTGGTTTAGGTTTTGACCGTGTAGGGTCGTATGTAATTGGACGCGTCAAGTCAATAACTACTGGGTCGTAACCTTTGATGCCCGAAAATTCCAAGTTGTTCGCGTTTTTGTTGCTCATCGAATGGAAAGGGTCGCTTGTGGAGATCCCGGCAGTGTACCAAAAGGTACGTTTATCATTCATTGCGTTAGCGTAAAGCAGTCTATACTCGAATTTCTCAAGTGCTTTATAGAAGATCGACTGCGGGCCTGCCATTACTACTAACAACGGCTCCCCATTCACTGAGTCCTTCAAGAACAATTGCGCACCTGTCAAACCAATAAAGTAATGTGACATCAGATTCGATAACCTATACTTGAACCCATTCAAAGGATTAATCACTCCAATATGAGGTGTACACATTGTAACAAAGTTGACAGGCTTGATCTCATCAAAGTAATCCTCACTGTACAACACCCCTATAGCATATCTAGAGATTAAGCCACCGAGAGAATACCCAATAATAGAAAAATGCGTTACATCCCCTAATCTCTCTGTTTCTTTCCTAATCTCATCTGTAATACGTCTACCATTAATATCAATACCATCATAAGTTCGATACGCACTATGAGACCCTGTTCTGTAGATCACAACTTCTGGATTCTTTTCCTTGATCTGTTTACCAATATACTCGACTTGGCCTGGGGTACCCCAAAGTCCATGTACCAAAACTACTAAGTGTGTCATTGTGTGTTTCTGTTCTTATCTACAAAGGAATTCGCCTCCATTTATATACTTTCCACTAGTGGTAATAAAAGTTGGGTGTTAGCATCTGATAAAATATATACAGGATTTAACGGTTGTTGATTAAACATAATCAGATGCACGTTGGGTTAATTATAGGAGATGGTATAACAACGACAACAACACTTTTTACATACCATGCGTATCCCTGAGTTGCAGCTAATCTTTCTATTCAAAGCATCTTCCAATGATAATTCCAGTCGCGACTCCTACATTAAGCGAATCCACTGTCTCATCATCGAGGCGTTGCTTCTCTATAGCAACCAAAAAGTCAGAGCGAACTTTGAGGTTCTTGTCAACTCCTGAGCCTTCGCTCCCAACAACTACCAAAACTGGACTTTGATAAAGAATATTGGGAAGTTCAGCAGGTTCAACAAATTTGTTTCGCAAGTTATTTTCAAGTGCATCCTCGGTATTGATCTTGCCACATGTAGAAATCACGTTCCAGCCGTTTTTTCGGCTCTCTTCTGTAAAGTCTACGCTGTTTGTGGTTTGGAAGATGGGCATCATGTCCAAGCTTCCAACTGATGCTTTGTTGGTTACTGATCCGAGACGTGCACTGTTCTCTTGTGGGATGACTATGAAATCAACACCGAAAAAGTAGGCGCTTCTAACAATGTTTCCCATATTCTGAGGGTCCGTGATTCGGTCCAAGTAGAGTCCGAGAGGGTATTTCCCGTTGGCTCGTACCACCTTGCGCGTCACATTGGTTGGCTCAGTGTCAGTTTCCTGTACATATGTCAGGAGTGTATACGACCCATCAGTAGCTGGACCCAACAGTTGGATAACAGGAACTGGAAGTCTTTTTGTTTCTAACACAACTCCATTATGCACTCCGTTCTTGGTCAATTTGTTCAAGTACTGGTTCAGATCGCAATATTTCACGCGAATACCATGTTTGGTGGCAAGTGGCACCAAATCTTTATCTTTACAGTTGTATACGTATAACTTGTTGTAAGATGCACGTTTGTTGGCCTTGAGTACAGAACGTACGGAATGTGTCCCGTACACATATTCAAGAACAGATGAATCTCTAGGTATGTATTCCTCATTATCTGACCTTCTAGAACTTCTCTGCTGCTGTTCCTGTCTCTTCTGTATCAACTTTTGTTGCACCTTCTCTTGTTCTATATTCATAAAGTGGGTTCTCTGTTTCTTACGACTCTCATTCTTACGTGCAAGCTTCTCACGTTCAGCTTCAGACATGTTTCCATACTTTCTCATAAAGAACTCATCCTTCAGTATTCCTTGTTTATCCCAGATTTTATCATTCTGACGTTGAAATGGAAGATTCTTTTCAAACTTCCTGGTAGAGTTAGGATTCAGGTAATGCGGTTTGAACGGTATACGTTTCTCAAACTCCTCAATAAAGCGTCGAGGACTCAGCGAAAGATACCTTTTAAACATGATTGATAGTATTTTTTTTTCGATGCTTTCGATCTGATCAAATATTTGGTTGCACAGATAGTTAAGGTATTAAAGCGATTCAGGTTTATAATGAACAATACAAGTCGACTATTCTTGAAAGAGCTTCCAAAGCTGCTGAAGTATAACACTACAATTCATCCAAATAATTGAAATTTTAAGGATGTCTAACTCCTAAGTTAAAGTATAATAATTAACAATATCAATTGGATTGAAAGGTGTACAGGTAATGCTGAGTTGTGGTTAAATTAACAGCTAATTGAAAATTACTAGAGATACTTCTCTACCTTTATTATCAAACACTTAAAACTACTTCACAGATCATACTCAGTATCCATATCAAATTAAACAGATCTTAACTGGTATAAAGTCTCACAATAAATGCAACTATTAAATAAACCCATCTTGTGCACAATACAAATAACCCCAAAGGAATAAACACAGGAAGAAGGTCCCAGTAGCTGCGCAAACCAAATTTCCCACTAACCCTATTTTTAGAGCTAAAGAAGCCCTTTTCAAAAAACAGTGCCATGCGTCTATCTTTCTCAGTCCATAGATTCATCAACCATTTCTCAAACGCTGCTTGCTCTTCTAAAGTAGCACTATCCAAATCAGCTTCACTACCTAAGGGTATATCTTTAATACTTATTCCCTGGAAGAAGTAGTTAGCTTTACAAGGACCCTTTCCAAACAAGAACTGGTTCTCTAAGGAGAATACATACTCTCCGAATTCTTCTGGCTTTATCCCAGAATATGCTGTAGTTACGTCATACACAATCTCTGCAGAGTCTTTCAAATGGTGTAATGTAAAGTGTATTCCTCGTGCATATGGATGCAACAAATGTTTCAAGGGAGGTGATCCATTCTTTTGAGAGTACTCGAGTGATTTCCTACATGTTCTTGGTATAGGAGTTGTTCCCTCTGGAAATAATATTAATTGATAGGGCCATTTTTGGTTCGCCTGGGAAAACTCGCTCAGATGCAACTTCTGTGTATCAATACTTGCAAGACCTTTTAAATGCCCCACCCCAAGTGCATTTGCATTTAGCTGTGACAACTGCATAGCCCATACTTCTTTATCTTGCTCCCATTTACGGGACAAAAACATGAACTCAAACTTCCGCATTCCAAAACCCAATGCAGGGATGTATGAAAGATCTTTGAGAACAATATAGACTGTGTGCGAGACGTGTGCTGTATAGCTGATGAACCAAAGAAACAACCAGTCTGTATACATTATATGGTTCAGGATGAGTATAGCGTTGGGCAGTAATTGCGAATACAAGTTCCCATTGTACAGATTGAAGCCAGTGGCTGATGGAAGATCATCCCATGATATAGATACTTGACAAGGACTCAACCATGACAATATGAATGTGATTAATATAATAAAGCGAGCTCGTACAGAATTGATTGCAGCCTGGTTGTTGATGTGACTGAGGAAAAGCTCACCCAGAAACAATATCACACCCATAGACAATAACCCTAGGAAGAAGATGATAAACATAAAAAGACTCCCTAGGAGTGAAATCGCCCACATTTTAGTTAGTAAAAGATCATTATATGTGTTGACTGTTTTCTTTTTTTTTTTTGCAGCCAATACATTTGTATTTGTGTTTGTTTAATATGAACAAGTGAGTTGAGAGGAGGGGCGAGTTTACAACAGTGTGTGTAAGATCAGTACGTAAGGTACGAATAATAATCTTACAGAGTTATGTATAAGAGTTATAAATTGATACTTTTGGAGGATTTACTAAAAATGGTTAGGATCCTTCTATTGATCAGTTTTCCATACTATCATACTAGAAATAGATCCATACATAAGAGAACCGTTAAATGTACGCTATATAATTAAGTTATGATTTAATAATCAGAGTACAAACTAGGTACAATTCAGAGAACAATCATAAAGCAGTTAACCTTTGTATTGCGTCATACCCATTCATTCATATTATCTTTCATCCTTTGAACACGTAGTCCTCTAATTGACAACTCCAGTAACCAATTTAAATGAAACACCATACCCTTTACTCCCCTCCTGTTCTTAATATTACCACACCACTAATTAAAACCTCTCAATACCCCAATCCTTTAAATTTTTGAACATTTATTCCACAACCTCGCCACTTTCAAACCCTCTCTCTCTCACTTTCTCCCTCAACAAAGTACGAAACCAGCTAATAAATCCAACTCGACGAACCTTTTTTTGTGTAACTAGTGACTATACAATACTACATTCCCCATATTCGTGATTGTACACGGAAGCTTCTGAAGCCACAAAGAACTGTACATAGAAGCATGAAAAAGCGTGCTTCTAATAACTCTAATCCATTCTGAAGGCGTAGTTATCACACTGAATGCAAATCGAAACCCAAATGTCTCAACGCATGGAAGAAACTTCCTGCTATCTACGAACTCTAAGCGAAGCCAAGTAAATACTAGTAAATAAATGATAAAGTATCGAAGATGAATACCGTTCCAATTGTTGTTGGAACTTGTGGCTATGACATGCAGAATCTCATGATAGAAGCCTCGTTCTTAAATGAATTATTTTAACTACTTCTATTGTCCGAGTTTAATTGAAATTTGAGCTTTTTGGACTCCTGAAATTCCTCCATTTACAAATTGTATTTAAAGACTGGAATTCTCCACATATAATTAAAGAGTAAACAAATATTGATATGGGTTTGGACGATTTGATTAAACAAGGTTCTGAGTTGTTGAATAGCAACGAAGACAGTGCTCAAGGTTACAAGGACAGTAACAACAACAATAACAACAGTAACAACAACAACAATGACAGTAATGACAGAGGATTGGGAAGTGAATTGGGTAACTTGAGCAATTTGGCCAGTTTGGCTGGAAAGTTCGGTGGATCTGGTGGTGGTGGATCTGGAGGTGGCTTAGGTAACTTGGCTGCTTTGGGTGGATTAGCTGGAAAGTTGGGAGGATCTGGGGGTGGAAATTCTAACTCCAACTCCAACTCTAACAAGGGTGGTAGTGGCTATGCTGGATACGCTGAAGATGCTAAGGATGTCTACAATGAATTCTCCAAGCAAGGAGGTACCTTCAGCCAAAAGGCACAAAATGCTTTTTCTGAAGTTAAGAGAAACCACAGTGGACAAGGTAACAACAACTCCAACCTGAACTCGAATTCTAACCTGAACTCCAACCAGGGTGGTAACTACAACCAAGGTGGTAACAACCAAGGTGGTAACTATAACGGAGGAAACAACCAAGGTAGCAACTACAACCAAGGAGGAAACAACCAAGGTGGTAACTACAACCAAGGCGGAAACAACCAAGGAGGTAACTACAACCAAGGTGGAAACAACCAAGGTAGAAACAACCAAGGTGGAAACCAAGGCGGATTCGATGGTTCCTTCTCTGACTACAACAGAAATGACAGCAGAAACTAATCATTTGTATTCTAATACTATTTTACTATATTAAAATGAAGTTACTATAACGTATATTACATCAATAATAGATCAATGAATTATTAAATTGAAAAAGCTTACTGAATCTCAAGTAAAACCTCTTTTAAGATCTCAGGGTACCATCTCTGGGCCACGTCTTGGTGAGACTTAATTCTGTTTTTAAATACATAGTAACCAACAGGTTCCTTCAGGATATCTGGTTCGTATTGGAACCCAATGTCTTGGGCCCAACCTTTGATTTTTTCATCTCTAATGTCCTTGATTTTAATCACATCTTCAGGTATGTTCGCCAAGATGGATTGGTCCAGGTCGATGTCGATGGTTTGGAAGAATGGAATCAGGAGTCTAGTTCCTGATCCGGCCTTTGGTGTGATCACACGGTGGATGGTTGCTTTGCATACTCCCAGGGTGACAGCTTCTAAGGTTTGTCCAGCATTCACCACAAGCGTACCTGGAATGTTAGGTACACTGATCCATTGGCCTTGGAAGTTTTGGACTTCCAAAGCGTTTTGGTGGTCTGTAGCTTGATAAATATAAGTGAGTAAGTCGGAATCACGGTGAGGACCAACACCTTGGTTTGAGTCTTGCGAGTCGTTTTCCAAGGCTACCAGAGGTTTGTCAATCAACTCACTACGGTCAGGATAAGCAATTAACTTAGCTTTACATTGTTGGTTCTGCTTGAAGTATGAGTCAAGCGATGCTTCATCAAGTCCAATTGCCTGAACAACAAGTGATTTGAATGCAACACTGAGTCTCGTCATTTTCTCAATATGATTGTTAACAGTAGGTCTAAAGTTTGGAATGAGTGAAGCATCTGGCCATAAGTTAGGTCCTTCCAAGTTCTTGTATAATGGGGATCCCGGAGGAGGTGCGTCCATTTCCGTGCCCAAATCGATCTGTTCTCTCCAATCTGTTCTTTGTGATGTGATCTCATTAGCCAAACGAGTGTATCCTAAAAAGTGGGGACTATGAATCATCTCACATGCCAACTTAGCTTCTTCAGGAAGATCGAAGAATGCAAACGATTCTCTCTTAATGTCTTGTAATTCTTCTTCAGTAGGTCCTCCCACCAATTGGTAATTCTTCAAAAGGAGAAACCCCACATTAATTAAAGCATCCTGAAGCTCCAATAAAAACTCCTTCTTGGTAGCAGGATCAGCGGCCTTGGCTAAATCAATAATAGGAATCGCTTGGAATGACATTCTCAACGGTTTTTTAAAAATGATTTCCTTTTACTCGACTCTTGTGCTTAATTTATACTTGTATGCGGACTTCATTTTCCCTACTGTGGAGTATTGAGGAGCCACACTTTTTCGGATTAAATTACCTTATTAATATGTCTTAGCCCGATGGGATATCTGTCAGCTCATTCGTTTCAAAGATCGGCAGTTTCTCTATAGTAAATGAGTAATTAAAGTATTTGTGGTATCCCGGTCGGTATTCCTACTTGTTAATCTTCAATTCATGTTGTATCTGTAGAGATACTAATATATTCGGTAAAATCAAAGAATTGGAGAGTCTCAAAATTTCAGCTAATGAGATGATTGATAATTGCAAGAGAATTTCTTAGTCTTGGATTCACAAAGTCTATACTTCATCTAATAATTTATGGATGATTATTAGTTATTATTTATTACCTTATAGTTTTAATGAATGGTTTATTATCCAATTGGTCGATTCATTTTCCAAAACTAATGCATCTCATAGTGGCTTTGAAATGATCTGAGATTTATTATATCTTATTTCATATTAAGAGTTTGATATTGTGGACTCAACCATCTGCATTTACGTAATCTTATCGACATACAAATGTATATATATATGTATATAACTATGTATGCTAAGTGGTGGTTGAGGTTGGTTGATTCCTGTTATGCGACTGTGACATCATAATGGCTGCAATAAAACGGTTTTTGCGACATTCTTAAGTCAGTGGTTTCATTTACCTTACTTATTCTATTCATTTCAATATAAAGGACATGATATCAAGTTGATACTTCTAAATTAATACATTGAAAGCGTTAGTTTCTCTAACCTCTACCATAATCTCTAATCATATACCACCCAAAGTTGTGCTTCATTGATAAGAACTGAATAATCAGAAATGCCTGTATCTTTTTCACTCTGATTTTCTTTCATCTAAACGAGCTAAAACACATAGAAGCCATCTTCATAATAAAGCAAAGAATACATGTAAATTTCTCAACTATTTCTTATCCAATTACTCATCTCCCTTTACTCTCCATTTCTATCATGCAACTTTTCACCCTACCTCACCTCCCTCACCTACCTTACCATCCCCTATCCTCTACATAATCTCTTGGTTACTTATCCCACGTGACCTTCGAGAAACTTCCCGCACGGTGTCGCCACGTAAACTCCCATCAAAGTTTCCATTTACTTCTATTCTTCTACAACACCAACCATGTCTGATTTCGTCAACAACGCCGCTATCTTGCGTGCGGACTTGCTTGTTCCCAAGTCGTTGATTCTCAGGCCGTATGTCTGGCCTTTTGCTTTCATCTATCCTGCGTTTGGTAATATCTATTTCAACCATTATGATACTTATGTCGTTGGTTCTGAATGGACGTTCGTTTATATGATGGCGATTATTTCCCTTAACTTATTGGTTTGGTTGATGCCTCATTGGAATATCGATATTGATGCCAACTTCAACTATTCCTCTGTGAAGTCGGTTCCTGAAGCATCCTTTGTCAAGATCACTCCTGCTCCAAATTGTGGTGTCGGACTGATCTGTACCATTAACAGAGAGACTTTTAGTGATGGTGAAAGACAGGTTTCTTTCCTTTACCAAAAGAGAAGACATTTGTTTGAAGATGATGTCCAGAAGTTCTCTCCTCCTCAATTTGTCTACGATGCCCAACCTCAGTTGTCTGTTTTCCAAGACCATAAAGGTTTGAAGGGCAACTTGGAAAGAACAAAGCGTATTTATGGTGAAAACAAGTTTGATATTCCTACTCCTACCTTGCTGGAATTGTTCAAGGAACATGCTGTTGCCCCATTCTTTGTCTTCCAATTGTTCTCTGCTGCCCTTTGGTGTTTGGATGAACAATGGTACTTTTCCCTCTTCTCGCTTTTCTCAACTGTTTCGTTTGAAATGATGACCGTCTTCCAAAGAAGAACTAACATGGCCGAATTCCAAAGTATGGGTATCAAACCATACTTGATTTTCGTCTACCGTGACTCTAACTGGATCCAAGTTGAAACTACAGACTTGCTCCCAAGTGACATCGTTTCCGTTACTCGTACCAGCGATGACAGTGCGATCCCTTGTGACTTGCTTTTGCTCGATGGCTCTGCCATCGTCAACGAAGCTATGTTGTCTGGTGAATCGACTCCATTGCTTAAAGAATCTATCCTGTTAAGACCTGGTAGCGAACAAATTCAACCTGAAGGTTTGGACAAAAACTCGTTATTACACGGTGGTACCATGGCATTGCAAGTCACTTCTGGCTCAAACTCCGCCATTCCAAACGCCCCTGATAAGGGTGCTCTTGCCTACGTCTTGAAAACTGGTTTTGAAACCTCCCAAGGTTCCCTTGTGCGTATGATGATTTTCTCAAGTGAGAGAGTCGATGTCGGTAACAAGGAAGCCTTCTTCTTTATCTTGTTCTTGCTTGTTTTTGCCATTGCTGCATCGCGTTACGTTTGGATTGAAGGTACCAAGATGGGCCGTATCCAATCGAAATTGATTTTGGACTGTGTGATCATCTTGACTTCGGTTGTGCCACCTGAATTGCCAATGGAATTGACCATGGCAGTCAACTCATCGCTCTCGTCGCTTGTCAAGTTTTACATTTTCTGTACTGAACCATTCCGTATCCCATTGGCTGGACGTATCGACGTTTGCTGCTTTGACAAGACTGGAACTTTGACCGCCGAAGACTTGTTTTTCGAAGGATTGGCTGGTTTCAAGAATGACGACATCAACCACTTGTACACCTGTGAAGAAGCTCCTGTTACTACCTCTTATGTGTTGGGTTCTGCCCACGCATTGGTCAAATTAGATGACGGCGAGGTTGTAGGTGACCCTATGGAACAAGAAACCTTGAAGGCTGCTAAATGGGAAGTCGGTGCTCACGACACTGTAGAAAAGATCACCGACAACAAGAAGGAAAAGATCAAGATTTTGCGTAGATTCCAGTTTTCTTCAGCTTTGAAGAGATCTGCTACTATTTCCCAGGTTAGTGCTTTAGGTAACAAGAACCTTGTATCTGTCAAGGGTGCACCAGAGACTTTGCGTACGATGATTGTCGACGCACCAGAGAACTATGAAGAAATTTACAAGTCGTTCACTAGATCTGGTTCACGTGTGTTAGCTTTGGCTTACAAGTACTTGGACAATGGCGTGAATGTTGTTAAGGTTGACCGTAAGGATGTTGAATCCAAGTTACACTTTGCAGGGTTTATTGTATTCCACTGTCCATTGAAGGATGATGCTATTGAGACCATTAAGATGTTGAATGAATCGTCGCACAGATGTGTGATGATTACTGGAGACAACCCATTGACCGCATGCCACGTTGCCAAGGAAGTAGCAATTACTACCAAGGACGTTTTGATTTTGGATGCCCCTGAAGACCACCACGACGTCAAGAATGGCGAGAACTTGGTGTGGAGAAATGTACAAGAATCGATTATTATTCCATTCCACTCAGACAACAAGTTGGACACTGCTTTGTTTAAGAAGTACGACTTGTGTTTGACTGGTTACGCCTTAGCCCACTTGAGCTCCCACGAACAAATCTTGGACTTGTTGAAGCACACATGGATCTACGCTAGAGTTAGTCCATCGCAAAAGGAATTTATTTTGACCTCGTTAAAGGATGCTGGTTACAACACTTTGATGTGTGGTGACGGAACCAACGACGTTGGAGCTTTGAAGCAGGCACACATTGGTGTTGCCTTATTGAATGGTACTGAGGAAGGTATGAAGAAGATTGCCGACAGCAGAAAGATTAATGCCACCAAGACAGTTTATGACAAGCAAGTTGCTTTGTTTAGAAACTGGAATAGACCTGCTCCTCCTGTGCCTGTTATTATTGCCCACTTGTACCCACCTGGACCTGAAAACCCTAAGTACTTGGAAGCTATGGAAAAGAAGGGTATTGAGATCACCGATGAGATGAGAGCTGCAGACGTTGCTGCCAACAAGTTGGGTGGAACTCCAGTCCAACCATCTAACCCAGCGCAGGCACAAATGGCCGACACTATTTTGGGTGCCTTGAACCAAGTTGAAAACGAAGATGAAGCTCCAGTGTTGAAGTTGGGAGATGCATCTGTTGCTGCTCCTTTCACCTCCAAGTTGGCTAATGTCTCTGCTGTTACCCACATTATCCGTCAAGGTAGATGTGCATTGGTCGCTACGATCCAAATGTACAAGATTTTGGCATTGAACTGTTTGATTTCCGCTTACTCATTGTCTGTGTTGTACCTTGCTGGTATCAAGTTTGGTGATGGCCAAGCTACTGTTTCTGGTATCTTGCTTTCCGTTTGTTTCTTATCAATCTCTAGAGGTAAGCCATTGGAGAAATTGTCTAAGGAAAGACCTCAAGAAGGAATCTTCAACAAGTACATTATGGGCTCCATCTTGGGACAGTTTGCAATCCACATTACTACCTTGATTTACATTACCAGAGAAGTTTACATTTTAGAACCAAGAGAACCTCAGGTGGACTTGGAGAAGGAATTCTCTCCATCTTTGTTGAACACAGCTATGTTCTTATTACAGTTGGCTCAACAAGTGTCGACATTTGCTGTCAACTACCAGGGATTACCATTCAAAGAAGGTATTAGAGACAACAAGGGAATGCTCTATGGTATTTTAGGAGTGGCTGCCTTGGCCATCTCTGGATCTACTGAGTTCTTGCCTGAATTGAACGAAGCAATGAAGTTTGTGCCTATGGATGCCGTATTTAAGACTAAGTTGACCGCATGTATTGTTGGTGACTTAGTATTCACTTGGGCTATTGAGATCATTCTCAAGCACTTGTACATGAACTCTGCACCAGCTGATATTGCTCTCAGAGACGATGAAGAGAAGAAGTGAATAGGATCTCTCTAGTTAATATAATAGATTTAGTGTATATAATTTCACTCTACTCAGAGAGTGCCAAGTAGATTGTCAAAATGCATATTAGACTGTAATTAGAATTGTACAATGAGAGTATGAATGTATTTAAGAATTGATTTGTACAACAACTGACTCAAACTATTTCATCAGTATATTACTAACAATAGCGAGTTTTGTACTTCAACATACTCATACTTTTGAGTCAGAATTCAAAGTAAGGTTGGGAGACACATTAAGGTGATGACTTCCTACAAAGAAGAAGTAGTATAGTGAAGTCTCTATACATTATTGTTATGACAACCACAAACTTAATGGCTGCAAATTGTGACAGAAAATAACTGTTGCAGAAATATCTTAAAAGGGAATATGTTTTTACCACGTACTGACCGTTACAAGTTATCATGTGTGAGTTTACAGACTATTAGCATTCGTAAGAACTTAGTTAGACTACCGTAATTGGTATTGGGTAAATATTGTTGTCGTTGGGGTTGAAAGTGGTGAAATTTATAGAATAAAAAAGTTCAACCAAACTAGAATCGTTATCGTGTTCCTCGACTGATATTCACAGGTCAATATACTCCTCATCAGATTCATTGATGATCAACTGTCTTCTGTCCACCAAAACAAATTCTAATTACTCAACTTTTACGAAGTTATGAATCTAATTATGCAGTTTTGATATTGTTTCAATCTATTAACTTCACGTCTATGCTACTTTTATTATGTGAGGTCAAGAAATCTTTATCAACTTTGCAAGAACAGGTCGAGTTAAGGTTTACATAAGACCCTTCCTTGACTCCAAATCTTAAAGCTCAGGTTCTTCACTGAGTTCTCTTAAATTTTCTTCTCTTATCAATCTACCATACTTCAAAACCTCTAAGTTCCCTCTTTTCACAACTTCTAGTTCCTTTATTTTCTCTGCAATTAAGTGTACCACCTCCTCAATCTCACTCTCAGCACAAGGATGATCAAGGCTATCTCTTATAATCTGTACAAGTTTTTTCAATTGGATGGACCTCTCTTGTTGGTCTTGTATATGGAATATAATGCTGTATATGGCTGGTGCCTTTCCCATCAAATATTGTCTATGCTTTTGCTGTGGGCTGATTTCATTTTCCTTTTGCTCTTTCTGGATTTGCTCTTTGAGTTTGATCCTTTCGAGAAGCAGGAGCCCATTGTTCTTTTGTTTTTGAACTGTCTCGTCGCGTTGCTTGAATCTGAATTTCGACAGTTCATTCTTCAACTCAAGTGGTGCTTTTTTTCTAGGTGACTTATCGATTCTATTCGATGATGTAGTTAAGCTGGTAGGTCCCTCGTTAAGTTTTATAAGGTCTTCCATCAGAATGTATGGGAATATTCCCAATTCTTGGCTCTCTTTAATCCAACTATTCATACTTAAAAGAAAGTCTGTTTTCCGCTTTTGAGAGAGTGCTTGTCTAAAGTCCCCAGGAAATCGCACGTATACTTGCAGGTAGTCGTAGTACAGGGTAGTTCGTTTGTAGATCACGTACATATCCAGTTGAAACCCACTGATGTACTCTAAATCACTTACTTTGATTCTAATTCTCGCATGACTGGCTGCAGAATCTAGAAGTCTAGTTACTAGTGGATCAGATGAATGGGTTGAATAGTGAAGTGTAAGCAGGTCTTCTATAGCCACAAACATCTCATAGAGTCGTTTAAAGTGATCTGCAGGTATTAAGGGGTGCTCTAGTATGTCTACCATTGTGCGTACGTAAAGCTTGTACTTGAGGTTTGTCTTCGAGTTGTGTTTCCTTTGATATACTTTCACGAAATCTCGCTATTTTTTATGACTTTCTCATTAATTTAAATCTCTTCACTAAATCTTCTCACTAAATTTCCGAGAAACTCTATTTTCTCACTATGCTATTACGCGTTTGATCTTGAGAAGAGATGCTTGTACGAGAGATGCTAACCCTATATACGCAATTAAAACCTTATTAACTTATAATCTTTATTTTAATATCATTTAAGAATCTATTTCTATCATTTCTACTTTATTCCTATCACTATTCTTTAGCAACTTCAGATCCCCACTCAATTATTTCCATTAAACGAAATTCGCAGCTCATAACAAAAATATCAACTTCTCATTAGTATGGCTCGAGAAGACCATTTGAGGAAAGGCTCAGATGTCAAGGCATATGAAGCTTTGTTAGCTGGATCATTCTCGGGTGCAATTGCAAGGTACGTATATTTTCACTATTAAAGCATTTGACAATTGAAAACTAACTCTTCAAGAGCTATAACAGCTCCGTTAGATACATTAAAAATACGGCTCCAATTGCAACAAAGCAGGTTTCTGAACAGACAACCTATTTCTGCAGTTCTCGGGACTTTACTTAAGAATGAAGGTGTATTGGCCTTGTGGAAAGGTAATGTTCCAGCTGAAATAATGTACATAATATATGGATCAGTCCAATTCACACTGTATGCTCTTCTCAGTGACACTCTCGGAGGTCTTGAAAAGCAATACGGAGTGAATTTGAGTGCAGCAACGCACTCACTTTTGGTTGGAACAGGTACGGGACTCACAAGCACACTCATTACATTCCCATTTGACCTCTTACGAACAAGACTAGCTGCAAACACAGATTCCTTTTTATCCATGCTGAAACACACACACCAAATTTTCCAAACCGAAGGTTTCAAGGGCTTTTTCGTTGGGGTTAAACCTGCAATGCTCTCAGTGGCATCAACCACAGGGTTGATGTTCTGGTCTTATGAGTTGGCACGCGAGTTCTCTAGTAATTACAACGAAATCCCATTCATAGAAGGAATATGTGGGGTGATAGCAGGTGCAACATCAAAGGGAATAACATTTCCTTTGGATACCTTACGTAAAAGGAGTCAGATGTCGAAGCAGAATAATAGAATATCTGCCTATAAACTCTTTAAACAGATCTTACGGACTGAAGGGTTCTTCGGAGTATACAGAGGGTTCAGTATTAGTGTTTTGAAAACAGCACCTACAAGTGGAATAACTTTGTTTGTATATGAATGGGCCATCCGTTGGATAAGAGAGCATAAAGTTTTTAGAGATAATTAGATACTTTTCAATAAAACAATGGAACAAGAATCGGCAACTTCATAATGGCGATATTGTTCAACAACTCCCACTATAGAAATAAATTCTCAAGGTCACATTTTAAACAAATAATCATCATCCTCTTCTTTGTCATCATCACCTCCTAAACTTCCATCTACAAAATATTCATCTTCATCACTTCCCAATTCTCTCAACAATTCATCATTCGTTTCAGTTTCCTCTAATTGAAAGTATCTCGTGAGCAGATTCGGCAGCATGTATTCGTTTTCCAAGTCCTCCTCTTCGTCGACTTCTTCGTCTTGTTCCTTCAGATCTTGTTGGTTTTTATATAAGGACTGTGAATTTGAAAGTAAGTTCTGTAGGCGAGTAGTTTTTCTTTTCGATACTGGACTTTTCTTGCGTGGCTCTCCCCTTGATTGTAAATCCAATTGGGCACCAAACAGTGATTGTAATTTTGAAATAGCTGAAGCAGCTAGTGGTGAGTCACTCTCATCAATGGCACTTTCCAGGTCGTCTTGGAGTTGTTTACGGATGTATAATGGTAAGTTTTCACCTACCATCAGTTCTCTTCTTTTATTCCGCTGTGTATTTGGCGTTTCAAGTAATGCTGTTGTTTTCTCTTTACCTTTTGGCAGAGTTTGTTTCTTTACCAGAACTTCTGCTCTTGTTATGACGTTCACATTTGTAGTTACAATGTCTGCTGGCTTTGATAAGCTCAGTTTCCGGTGGTGAAAGGTATTGCTGGGTGATGGTGATATCAATCCTATTGATATTTTAGGTTGGGTGTTAGGTTTCAACGTGGGTACTATTGTATCCTTGTTCTTATTTGACAGATTTGTATCTTGAATCAAGGTTTCATTGGTATCTGCTTTGATTTCACCATTCAGCTGTTGATTATCTTCAACTTTAATGCTTCCGTTTGGTTCCAAGTTGGTTTCCAAGTTGGGTTCCACAGTTCCAGGTTCTCTTTCCTCCTTGGCGAAATCTTGAAGATTGAGAGTTTCAAGCTGTTCTGAAACCTTATCGATAAAAACATCACCTCTTTCACGCCATCGATTGACTATCTCATGAATATCTGAATTCACTTGGCCGAATACAATCTCGTCATATAACTCATCAACCCTTATCTTAATTAGTTCCACATTTGAGTGATCCAAGTGTTGCTGCAAATAAGCCCAGTCAATACTCGAATAAAATTGTGAGATATCCTGTATCTTGTTGTAATGTGCGTGGACATGTCTACTGAGAAACCGTTGGTTTTCGCTAGTCCACTCCATGTCTTGTTCTATTATGCTATTACTTGTCTCTTTTATAGTTGATTTGCTTAGGTAATGACTTGTATAATTTTGGCGCTACCAGTATCTTTATGACACAACTTGGACACGAGTATCAGCCTCATGGTCGTGAACGTCTTCCTAACGGCTGTGCTTTTAGACATGAGTTGTTATCATATTCTCATTCTTATACTTGTTTCTGTATAATAGTTATGATCTTGAATCACCCAAGTTGCATATACTTTTGCATCTACTTTGAAGGTAGAATGTGTAAGAGTTTAAGGCCGTTGCATGTTTACTACGACTATACTACATACGAAGGGATCTAATCTCCACGCACTGCTCTTCATCATAATTAATCTACAGTCTTCACTTCAAGTCTTTACATAGACTAACCAAGGAGCAGATTAATGGTAATCGATAGAGACATGGTAATACTATACCTGATACTCTTGCGCGAAATTACAGTTTGCACGTAAAGTCTCGTAATTGAAGTTTATTATTCTCCCTTGAATAGACTTAACCAATCAGTTTATAGAAATGGTTATGGACGTTCGTACTATTGACGATTGAGTAGTGACGATTATGGTATAAAAGAAATACGGACAATGTACACTGTTCTATAGTGCAGGTTTGTACATATACCAAGCTTACAAAATCGAGAGTTTAAGAAGTGGCTAGTGGGGTAAAGAGTAACTGCACATGAGAGACCTTATCTTCAATACACATTGAAGTGGATTTTAGAGTTTGCCCATGATTATGTTGTGAAGTACTGGAAAACAATAGGAATGTGGTCTGGTTTGTCTAGTAATAAGGTTTGAGGGGAGTACTTCAGAACCCTTTATTTTTTTAACAACTTTTGCTTGTAGTTTAAATTAATTATATTAAAATAGTAATAGAGAATATATACCTAGACTTGTGTAGCTTGTTTACCTTGAGTTGGTAATACTGGTTTGGTATCTCCAACAGGATATGGTGTTTCTACAATTGGTTCAGATACCACGACTGGTTCAGACGCCACAACTGGTTCATCAGTAACAGCAACTGGTTGGGCCGTAGGGTGAAGAACTGTTTGTTCATCACCAGACTTGGCAACCTCTGATTCTGAAGAAGAAACATTCTTTTCGCCTAATCTGTTTGCAAAGGAGACAGGTGCATGAGGGTGAAACAAATAACCCGGGCTGAATCCTCTTGTGCTAACGTAGGTATTGAAAGAACCTGGTGAGGAAAGTGGAACAGTTGCAAATACAATGTGAATAATAAAAGTTGCCAATTGCAACAAAAATAAAAGACAAGTCATAGCAGTTAATGCCTTTCCAACTTGACACCAACTGCCATAATTTCTATAGTAGGATGATGAATAGTAGGTTGAGTAGTAGTTACTTAAGTCAGTACATGTAGCATTTCCAAAAGCTGAAGCAGTAAGACCAAAGGCAGTAATTGTAAAGACAAATAAGACAAACTCAACTATAAGGATGGCTAAACCAGGAACCAACGCTAACACGGCAGGGACAAAAAGTGCAATATAATAAACCGACTCCAAGGCCATAATAGCAGTAACATAAGTAACATCAGCGTATGCCCAATTTGCAAGGCCAATGATCGCACCTGCTAGCACACATGAAAGTACTGCAAAAAAGAGCTCAGCTCCACGAAGTACGTAGGAAACAGTAACTGGTGAAAAGGATATCATAATAGGTTAATTTCTTGAATACCAATTTAATTAAACAGGACCAATTGAGTTCTTATTTATACCAAATCCTTTCAATTCCAGTGGTAACAAAAAAAATTTTAATGCATTAGCAAACAATAGCAGTTATACGAACCCATCACTCATGTATTACATTGACCAAGACTGTTTTGGGCGCAGCTGCTACTATATTTTATGACGTAGTAAGAGATTGCAGAAAAACTGTTCCTTATGCAGTTGTCAGCCGCATAAGGTTCAAACTTTTTGAATAGATCGTATCTCAAAGTGTGATCACGAAAGTGTAATGACGAACACGGACAATGGTTACGAGCATCTATTCTTGGATTTCGCGTACCAAGACTGTTATGAAGTCAAGCTTTTATTCAAACTTCAGGGCTGTTTGCCATTTTCTCAGTAGAATCCTCAATGGTGGCCAAGGATATAGTTTGTATGCTTGCGGTGTCCTAGAAGTGGGACGAAAATGTACCTTGTTTACTAATTGGAAAACGTGTTGGTGGTTGTTATATCTCGAGTATTTACAATCTTAGCTTCTGAAGAGGCTGAATGATCATAATACCCAACAATTCAATTGGTTTCGTATTCGTATTACTAATAATGCCCCATTCATATGGATCGAAATGTGTTCGTTTCATCTGTACTTCATATGTTGAGACGTTTATCTTGTCTCAAGGTGCAACGGAATACCCCCAATCAAATCGAAACAATAGAAGCAAGGTCTGCAAACCATTTTAATAGTCTGTAGACTTGTCGAGAAATAATAATCTTCTATACTTTGGTATATTCCTAACGAGTTGATCTTAGTAAACTTTTAAAACCCAGTGCATTCCAAAAATCATGGGCAATGATTGTAGTAACGTCGCGAGCTTGAAATCCTTAATATCATCATCAAACTAGCTCATTGCTCGAATCTTACGAGACTCACTCATGAAACTCTTCTCCTCAATTTCAGTTTCCAAATGATCAATAAATTAGTCACTATAAGGAAACTCGTAACTATTTTGGAATAGACTGACCATCAATTAGTTTCGATCCGAGACAACTATGGCTTGGCGGGGAAGATTTTACCTTTTGATTATTTACGTATCATCCTGAGTTGCCTTCACATGGACCTTGAGAATTCCCTTTTAGTTCCATTTGCATTAATATAACAAACCTTGCATGAAGCAGCTAAAGCACGCTTCGTATTCTTACTATAAACATTCGATTATCCTTATATTTGTCTTTGTTAATTTTTTTCTGTACTCAATCCTTGTAGTGGCTTAGAGTAGAGAAGATACTTGACTTGAAAGTATATTCAATTTAGTTATACCTAATGGTTCACGTATTGAATGATCAAGTATCGAGTTCTGTAGCACGTCCTGTAATTGCGTGAGTCTCACACATTAATAAATTCTTGGTTCTCATGTGAAGTGTGATACACACTGAATTTGAAACTTTCCCAAGTCATCATTATTATTACTTGAAATATCGAATGAGTTTGAGAATATACGAAGTTTACAGCAACTAGAAGTTCAATGTAGTATTTGTGTCCACTAGTTGATCAAGATATGATATCATACTGATTCAGCAAATGTATAATGATTGTGAATACTAGTCATTGAATATTATAGATTGAAGATGGCTGTATTCAATCAATACATGTAATATGATTATTTCTCACTGGAATGAAAGAGTTTCATGAAGTACCCAAATGAAACACTTCTATTATCTTGGAAACGTGGTAGGTTAACACTAGAACTATTAAGCGAGCACTTGTAAGCACTTAAACCTCTTTTGCCTTACAACAAAGTCAATCTCATACTGGAAACAATGTTCAATATGAGGAACACTATGACAACTAGAAAATTATCACAACAAGACTTCTTTGATTGTCTAGAACAATTGACCAACTATTGTTCAGTATACAACTGGTATACCGTCTAGTATGTTTTCTACACTTCAGTATACAACTGATATACCATCTAGTATGATCTACTATTCACTTTACAATTCAATCTACTATTCACTTTACTCTTTCTCTGGTACTTGCACCCTCGTACAATAAAACGAGTTTTCTAAAAGCATCCTTTCTGAAATCAAATACATCTACGTCATACTTCCTCACTTCAAAACACCACATCAATTCCCCTCTCTATCCACCTCTACCTCCATCACCTTCTACATCTCCCTCCACATCTCCCTCTCCATCTCACTTTTATCTCACCAAATCATCGCATTCAGTAGTGAAAAAATCCAGTCGCAAAATCTGAAATATCAAGCTCATCTCATCACCAAGTCCATGAAGTTCTTAGTTAGTGCTGATAATACCAGTGGTTTCAAAGAGGTGGTGTGTAACACAGGTACAGATACCTCTATCAAGGATGGTAAACCTGCTATCTCCATAAAAAGTTTTGCTTCTGAGGAAGGAAACTCCTACAAAACTAGAATACTTAAGATGGTAGACTTTAAAGGTACTTATTTAATTGGAGCTAGAATCGGTGGAGCTATTTCGATTTATGATTTGGCAGTGCCTGAAGTAGAGGCTCAAGATGAAGAGGATCAAGAGAATAAAGAAAAGGAAGAGAAGGAGAAGGTTGAAGGTGAAGAACCTGAATCTACTCAATATGCCTTGTTACATACTTATCAACTTGATGTTTCATCTGAAGATAAACCAGTTGCTGTTCTTGAAATTGACTCTTTGGATTCAGTGATTGTTGCATTCGAGTCAAGTAAAGTGTTTATTATTCACTTTGAAGGTGACTCTTTCGAGTACTCTCCAATACAAGTGAACTTTTCAGAGTCCAAACCTATTAGTGCATTCACAGACAATCCACAAGTACCAGGTATATATGCACTTGGGGGTCAAGAAAATGATGTACAAGTGGTTCAGTTGTTTGAAAAAGATGCCAATTACAAGGTATTTGCTGACAAGAAGGTTGAATTCAATGCTGTAGTCAAATTCACAGCTGAAAACGTAGAAAATGATTACTTGGACATGAGAGTGCCGATCTGGATTAAACAAATTATCTTCCTCAAGTCTGATGACAAGGAAAACTATAAATTTATCACAGGTACTCACTACGGACAGTTACGTATTTACAACACGGCTGAAGATGCTGAGCCAATTCATGACTACAAAATCACACCCAAACCAATCATATCGATGGTCTTGGCTAATGACGAAACACAACAAGAAGTGATTTCAACTGATTCTCACAACATGGTGGCCAAACACCACTTGACTAGAGTCGACAAGAATGGTGTGCGTATAGTATCTGCTTCAGCAGGTACAATGACAAAGGCTGTCTCAAAGTTAATGGGTAAATACTCTGAAGGTGGTAACACAGGTGCCATTTTTGCCTTGGTCAATGGTGACAACAAGATCTTGGTTACTGGAGGATTAGACAGATACTTGCGTGTATTTGACATTGAGTCGAGGAGAATCGTAGCAAAGGTATATGTCGGTGTTGAGATTTCACTGGTGGTGGTACTTAGTAGTGCCAATGAGAAATACGTTCCTAAGGATGGAGTTGTTAGAAAGAGAAGAAGAGATATTCAAAAGGCTGAGGAGAGTGATGACGAGGATATGTGGGCTGAGTTGGAACAGAAGAAGAAGAAGAAATAAGTGGTACACCATTACATTCATTACTTACTACTACTCAATTCATTAAAAGAAAGTTATCAACTTATGTTGGACTTTTATATTGTACAATAAACACAATCAAAATATTATTATTGTAGATTCCTTATTACTCTGGAATTTTATTCATTCTTTTACGTTATCTTCATTAAAGCTTTGGCTTATCACTTCATATTCGACTGGTTACCTTCAATCTTATTCATCGTTCTGTTGTCACTGCTAATGACACTCATACATCTCCACTCGTTTAAATAGTTACATTTCCACAATCGTATCTTTCCATCATCTCCAGCACTCGATAAGATAGTCCCTGTCAAGTTCCAGCTTACTTTCCATACTTCCAGTTTATGGTCGTTCATTTTAGCTAATGTAGTCACAGTCAAGTCGCCGTTAGGACCTTCTGTGGCCTTGAATATCCGCACGTATCCATCTTTACATCCTGTGGCAATAAGGTGGAATTGTCTTCCCATTGATGGTGCCCAGCTAATTGATCTGATAAGCCCATTGTGTTCAGGTAAACTGCATAATTTAGTATACTTTCCAACCAGAGCTTGTGCTCCATTGCCACTACTATTATTCCCACTGCCATTGCCATTGTTATTATTGTTATCATTTGATGCTGCTGTATCCTCGATTTCCAAAAGACGGTCTTGACTCTGTTCATCACCAACAGCACCATAGATAAAGCATTGGTCCAATGCTACAATAGCAAACATTTCTGTCTTGCAGAACTTTGCTGGACTCCATTCAATGGCAAAACTACTTTGGAGCAGCTTGGCTGGTAATTGCAGGTATAATATAGGTAATTCAGCAGTCAATGCCCAGCTAGTCAAGTCGTTAGGTTCCAACGATTCGTATATACGGAAGATTCCATCCGATCCCACACATCCCAACTTCAATCCATTGTGATTAGGTGCAAACGCAACATCATAAATAGGTCCGAATGACTCTATAGCTAATGTTGCTAACTTAATCCATCTACGTCCTGAACCATGTAACTCATCTGGCTGCTCCTGCCATATTTTAACAGTTCTATCAAAAGAACACAGCGCAAGGATCTTAGAACTCGAAAACTCAGGATGTGCCCACAGAACCTTGACAACCAGCGAATCGTGTGCCTTCCACAGGTCATTAAGTACCCACTGCAGTGTCAGCAGATCCAAGTCAAAAACCTTAATATGTTGGTCCAGCGATGCAGTGGCTATATGTTTACCATAGAAATCATACTTGACATCATGGATAAGCTCCTCATGCCCCGTAATAAATGGCTTCATCTCTCTTCTATGTCGTTATCACTTTTTTAAATTTAATTATTTGGTTATCGCGTAAAAAAACGCATCATTTTTTGACACCAAAACTGAAAAGTTACAACTTGTAAACACGTTGGATGAATTAAGAATGGCGAAGATTCTGGTTTATTTCAGGGTAGCGGTGGTTATCCTTTCGCTACTGTTGGTGATGCCCAATAGACCGCTTCAAACCTCGATTGCTTTTGCTGGTATTGGGTATGCTATAGTTCTGACATTGATTCCGCGCCTTTCTGCAAGCTTTATTAAGATTGGTCTTAAGGGCCGTGATTTACTGAAACCTCCTCCTGTAGAGGAAATAGCAGAGTCTATGGGTGTTGTGACTGCAGTTACGTACTTGTTTTTGATGTTTGGTTTGATTCCTTTCATTTTCTTCAAGTACTTGGTCTCGTTCGGTCTGATGTCTAATGACCCAAGTATTCTGGATAATTATAGAGACCAGTATTCGCAAATCAAAGACAACAAGTTGTTCCCACATAACAAGTTATCAGAGTATTTGAGTGCAGTGTTGTGCTTACAAAGCACTACACTCTTGGGACTCTTTGATGATTTATTTGATATCCGTTGGAGACACAAGTTCTTCTTACCAGCAGTGGCTTCATTGCCATTACTTATTGTTTATTATGTTGACTTCAGTGTGACATCGATCGTGGTCCCACGGTTCGTTTCAAATATCCCAGGTGGAGATTTAGCAATTGACTTGTTCAATTCATACGTCGTGAGACTCGGAAACCACGCTATGACGAAATTGACTGGTCTCTCGTTCGGAACTTTAAGTACTGATTACGTTGTTCCTAAAGATTCCCCTAAATTGATCGACTTGGGTATCTTCTACTATGCTTATATGTCTGCTGTCTCGATATTTGCACCCAACTCAATTAACATCTTAGCAGGAATCAACGGACTTGAGGTTGGGCAATCGGTGGTTCTCTGTATTATCTTCCTTACAAATGACTTCTGGTATCTCTTTTCACTGGGAGTACCACAAGCAGCTTACGACTCTCATATGCTTCTGGCTGTATTCATCTTTCCACTTCTTGGTGTATCGCTTGGATTACTCCAATTCAACTGGTTTCCTGCTAAGGTATTTGTGGGTGACACATACTGTTACTTTGCAGGCATGGTATTTGCAATTGTTGGAATCTTGGGGCATTTCTCGAAAACAATGCTTATATTCTTGCTCCCACAAATCATCAACTTTGTCTATTCAATGCCACAGATCTTTGGGCTTTTACCATGTCCAAGACATAGAATGCCCAAGTTTTCTGTGGATGATGGGTTGATGAGGCCAAGTTACGGTGTATTGAAGAAACGTAACATACTATCTGTGACTATTCTCAGTATACTTGGAAAGCTCAAAGCCATTGACTTGAAGAGAAATAAGGAAGGAGAAATCACTGAATTTTCGAACATGACCATCATCAACTTGTTCTTGGTTTGGCTCGGACCATTGAGAGAAGATACTTTGTGTATGATCATAATGGGTGCACAATTGGCTGTGGGTCTCCTGATGATCGTGGTAAGACATACAGTGGGTCCATGGTTATTTGGATACGATAACTTAACTTGGTCGATAAAGTAAAATAATAGAAGGAACAATACTGGCCCACTTGTATTTATAACTTGAAGTAACTTTAAAACTACATCATTATATTAAACAGCTCTGTAACTTATACATACTTCAATCTTGAATGATAATTAGAGTCCTCTCAAAATAGTTTTCATCATGATTCACTCATTTTTGCACCCAAAAATTTATATACACCGATTATTATAGTCCCAACATAACAACCAAATATCCAATAAATAATCTCATAAATGACTCAATTCTACACTCATCACTACAATTGTACACCTCAAGACTTTTCTAGAACTCTAACTTCTTAAATCCCCAACTTAATAACCTCCACTTATCCCCATACTCCAGATCTAAAGGTCACATGACCAAAACTGTGCCTTGATCGAGTTGAACAAAATGAATGAATGATTTCCATTGATTGCAATTAAACGGTCAATAACAAACTAAAGACGTATGCAATGGCCGGCCCCCCTCCACCACCTCCTCCTCCACCGCCCTCACTTGGAACTGGGAATGCTCCTACTCCTCCTCCCCCTTCAATGGCAAGAAATGCATTGCTTGGTGATATAAGAAAGGGAACAAGGTTGAAGAAGGCGGTAACAGTTGATAAGTCAGGACCTGTATTGGATTCGAAAAATAGCGGGTCTATCGGTCCAACACCTTCTCCCTCCCCTGGCATTAGAAGTTCAAGTGGTAGCTCAGCTCCAAGCCCAATGCCTTCATTCCCTTCTGGTGCTCCTCAATTGGGAGACATCTTTGCAGGGGGAATGCCAAAACTTAAGAGTGTCAAGGATAACAGAGCAGGTGTTATTCCTAGCTCTGCGCCAAAGATTCCAGGCTCAAGACCACCAGCTTCAAAGGCTCCATCAGCTTCAGTTGCTCTGCCTCCTGTAAATACTGGAGTTCCTCCTTTACCAACAATTATACCCCCACCACCTTCGAACGCACCTCCATTACCTTCTAGCGCTCCTCCATTACCTTCAAGTGCTCCTCCATTGCCTTCATCAGCACCTCCGTTACCATCTATGAACCCTCCCAAATCCCCTTCGTCGTTATCGGTCACCCCCACTCCAAAACCAAAGTCACCAATCATCCCATCAAGACCAACTCCAAAACTTCCTCCAACGAGGCCCAAAAAGTCAACTCATTTGAGAACGCCTCTGAATTCAACTCCTTCGGCTCCTACCACACCTCCTCCATTGCCTCTGGCTGCTCCTCCGTTGCCTCTGGCTGCTCCTCCACTTCCTCTGGCTGCACCTCCTATTCCTTCAGGTCTCCCACCACCAAAATCACCACTACCTAAATCTAGCGCCCCACCGTTGCCTTCTTCGAGTGCTCCACCGCCACCACCCGTACCTTCGTTCAATGCTCCTCCACCACCGCCTTTACCATCACTGGGTGCACCACCTTTACCATCGCTGGGAGCACCACCTCCACCTCCTCCACCATTGCCATCCTTCAGTACAAGTAGCTCTTCAGCTGGAACTCCACCTCCTCCACCACCTCCCCCGCCTGCGATTTTTGGAGCTCCAGCACCCAAGAAAGCAGTGGCAGCATCTCCAGCAGCATCCAGTCCTGTTGCCCCTGGTGGACTTCCTTTCCTCAATGAAATTAACGCTAAGAGGAACGACAAGTTTGTGGTGGACGGGTCGGGATCTGGCAATTCAACAGGAAAAGCTTCCAGTGGAACTCCTTCTCTGCATGCACCAAGATTAGCTTCACTGGCACCAAAACCACCCTCGCAGGCACCAGCACCACCCCCTCCTTCCTTCGGATCATCTAAACCACCTTCACAAGCTCCAGCACCTCCATCCTTTGGTGCTCCAAAACCTCCTTCACAAGCTCCAGCACCTCCATCCTTTGGTGCTCCAAAACCTCCATCACAAGCTCCAACACCTCCATCATTTGGTGCACCAAAACCTCCAGTACCTTCAAGTGCTCCATCTCCACCTGTAGGACTCCCAGTGGCCCCTCCTGCGACGCAAGCTCCTCAGTTTACACCACCACCACAGAGAACAGCTCCAGAACCAAAATTTACCCCTCCTCCTCCACCTCCTCCACCTCCTGCTAACAACTCTCCGCCATCGTTGCCACCTGCAGTGCCTCAGGCAGTGCCTTCAACGTCGCGTGCATCAGCAGCACCATCATTGCCACCATCGTTGCCTCCTTCATTGCCACCATCCGTTCCATCGGCAACACCCCCATCGTACTCTTCGTCACCACCACCACCTCCACCATCATCATCATCAAAAAAGACAGCACCTCCACCTCCTCCAAATGCCCTCGAGCATCAACAGGAAACTGGATCGTCGCTTCGTAAAATAGCAGCACTGTCATACACCATAGATCTCCTGCTGCGGAATGGAAATCGCGACTCGAGCACAACAGCAACAAAGTTGGTAATCGAAGACAAGCGATTCAAGTTTGCAAACTCAAGTGCACTTCCAAACCCAAGAAGATACTCAAATAAGGAGAAGTTATATCCAAGTGGAAGAGGATCATCTGTTCCTTTGGATTTAAGTGCGTTTTCTTAGTGGTTGTTTATATGTATATTATATTAAAGTTAAAGAGTATAGGTCTAGATGTCTTTGTAGTTATATTAGAGTTGTACATTCTATAATTTTTACTTCTTGGTAGGATCCCATATCTGTACTACATTATCATAGAAAGAACATGTAGCCACGAAGTCACCAGCCGAGGCCCAGTCTCCTCCATAGCACATACTTGAGTGGTCTCTTTTGAAGTACTTTTCAACCTCAAAGGACTTTTCTTTGGGACTTATGATTCTTGCTCCGTCATACATACAACATGTCAAAACCCTTTGGTCGATTGGTGATGGAATTAATCTCCACACTCCTCCACCCAAGTTCTCCTTTTTCTGTACCTTTGGAGTGTATCCCTGTATCAAGTCACCTCCGACTAACCGGAGATCTAAAATACGCAAGTGGTCATCGTAAGAGCCTGTCCATAAATCATTTCCATTCAGTGTATTCCATTTGTCGTTAGGACAAAGGATGGAAACTACACCGGCTTCATGGTGGTTATATCCTGTAGACCAAATTTCCAGAGATTCTCTGAGATCATGTGCTATTAATTTGGAGTCGTCTCCGCCTGTGAACACTACATTCTGCAATGGTCCTAATTCTCCAAAAGCTCCAGTCCAACATTCAAGATCATGAACTCCGCTAAGTGTTTCGAAGTCACCTGTGTTTAAGTCAACAATTGCCAGTTCACCCAGCGTTGAAGTTGCCAATACTGTACCTTGTGTATTTGGAGAGAAGAAGACGGAAGTCACAAGTACGTCTGACTCAAATATCTGATATGTCTTTTGTTTCACTAGTGTTTGGTCTTCTGAAATGTACTTCCACAATTCCAAATTACCCGTTGAGTGTGCTGAAACAATCACTGATTCATCATGAGGACTGAATTTGACATCCAATACAGCAGACTCGGTAGGATAGCTTCGTACAAGTGATAAATCATCACCATATTTATAGACATCTATTGAACCATGCCTTACTCTTGTCTCTTTTTCTAACTTATAAGTCCCAATTACAATTATAGAATTATCACTTGGGTGTATCCTCAAACAACAAGGTGGTAGGTTCGTAGTAGTCACAGCAAGCCTGCAATCCAAATCGTATTCCATTCTTTCCTCTCAATATTTTAACCAACTGAAAAGTTAAAAAAATCAATCACCAGAACAACTTGAAACGATTCTGAGATGAGTTTGTTTGCGAAGTGGACGGCCCTTCCTGTCAAGGCTCGTTACTACATTGGAGGCCTGACATTTGCGTTTGCACTTTTGGGTCAATACATAACTTCGAGGGTAAATGATGAGGTTGTAGCCCGGAAAGAGATATTGGAGTCAGTTGAAGGAAGTCCCAAGTAACCAAGTTAGGTTGGTGTATTCAACAGTTCATGAATAGACTTCGAAGAAGATTGTTTTATTTAATTACTGTACATATTCCTTATTGAATAATATATCGTTGTTCTTATTAGTTAACTGAATGTATCGCAGCAGGCACCAAACCAATTGTATAAATCCAATTGGATGAACATTTCAAATGACCCAAATTCGTATTTTAAAAACTGAGAGTAGTTAACTAGTAACGTCAGTAGTCCTACATTATTCTCATATCAAATCTTAAATGCATTAAATATTAAAAATCAAACCTAATAAAAACTAGTGAGCTTTGAGCAAACCATTCTTAACATACTCCTTTCTAATCGATGAGATGAACTCCAAGAACTTGGCTGGGTTGGAGTCCACACCTCTAGAGTAGACAAATCTAGAAGCCAATCTAGTAGCAAACAATGCTCTCAAGTATGCTTCTGGAACTCTCAGCAAGACATTCTCAAATCCAACCACATTCACCAACAATGGTGGCAACGAGTCGAGCAATACTGCGTTTCTAAAGGAAACATCGTCTTCCCATAACTCCTTGGATGCAGCTAACTCGTCTCCTAAACGGTTGATAGCACCACTCAACTTGTCAGACAACTCGGTGAAAGTGGAGTTGGTTTCCTTCTTCAACTTCCACAAACCTTCAAACTCTGCCTCAGCGTTGGCAACAATCTTGGCTTGCACTTGCTTGACGTACTCTTGGTAGAATTCTGGCTTGTTGCCAGTAGTCTCGTCGACACACATGTTGGCCAAGAATCCCTTGTCGTCAAACGACAAAGCAGCCAAAACTTCCAAAGAAGAAGAAGTGACACCTCCCTTGTTGGTAGAAGCGTCCTTGAAGATAATCACACCAGCTTGTTCCAAAATCAACTTGGCACTCTGTGTGATAAACAAGTTGGCACCTTCAACAAAGTATGGTACAATCGACTTACCAGTCTTCTCGTCAATCAACTCGTGGATGTTGTTGGTGTCAATGGCACCAGGACGGCCACCACATGGGACAAACAAGTCAACACCGCCAACACCAAACTGTTCCTTCAACTTCAAGTGGAAAGTGTTTCTGAAAGCAACACCAGAGTCAACCACCTGGCCAGAAGGCAAGGTAACTTCAACGTCGTCAACAAGAACAATGTAACCTTCAGAAGACAACAAAGACTTGTCATAGTGCTCAATCATCTTTCTCTCCTTGGCCAATCTGAGTAACTCAGCCTTTTGCAATCCCTTAGGGTCGCAAATGACACCTGAACCGTCAACAAGTCCGACGTAAACTTCACCGCGAGAAAGCAAAATCTCGTTGGATCCCAAGTCACCATCTGGACCACCAGTCTGGAACTTGCGCACAGTGGTGTCGTCGATATTCAACTTTTCGTAAATCTTGTTCACGTAGGCTCTGACGGACAAGGTGGTCATACCGTACTCGTCGTGAGGAATACCACCAATGGCTGGCGACTTACCAGTCAAGAATGATCTCCACCAAGGAGCACCTCTCTTTCTGGCGTGCAAGGTGGCCCAGTCAGTGTAGTGGGCAGTTCCTTCATCTGGACCCAAAAACAAGATTTCTGGCTTGTTGTAGAGGTCAACGTACGACTCCTTGTTACCTGGAATGTTCTGTCTGAGCAAAAGGTCAATGAGCGAGTCAATGTACTTTTCAAAGCAGGCTTGTGGTCTGTCTTGGGCTACACCTGGGTCAAGCAAGATGACACCCTTGGAACCACCCTCAGGAATATCCTTGTTCTTCTTTTGTTGGGTGTTAGCCAAGTTGTAGTTTTCGTCAAACAAGTTTCTCAAGTTGACATTGTAAGCATCAACCGATCTCGATCTCACGATTCTGATACCACCACGAGCGATATCTCTGAATCTAATGTGGAAACCACGGAAGTCGGAACCAACAATGAAGAACATACCAAATGGCTTGTCAGTGTATTCGCTCGAAGGCAAGAAGGATGGGTCCAATCTGAACGAGAGGGCAACCTTTGTGGAGGTGTAGAAGTTGGTCTTTAAGATGGACTTGTTGAAGACAAAGAGAGCTCTCAAGACAATGGCATGATGCTCATTTTGCGAGCATTCTCTAGCCAACAACTTTTCAAACTCTTGTTCGGAGCCTGCCGGAGTGATTTGAGACAATCTTTGGTAGGACAAGGTCTTTTCCATAGACGATCTGATGTAGTGTACGTCGGCAAACGATCTGTACAACTTACGCACGATTTCTCTTCTGGTGTCAAAGACTTCTTGAATGTAGGCTTGTGTGTAAGTTTCTGCTCTCAATCTCTTCTTCAAAGAACTCAAGACTTCAGCATGTTGGATCGACTTAGAGGCATCGAGCAAAGATTGCAACTTGTTGTACTCTGGACCCAATCTGTTCAAAAAGTGGGTAACAAATATCACACCACTCTGAGCGTAGATGGATTCTTGCAAAGACAACTCGCCCGCAACAAACCGGTGGTGGAACAAGTTGTGTGGGATACAGTAAAGCAAGGAAGCTTCTTTGATCACCTGGTAGATCAGCAAGTCCAATGGGGACTTGTTCTTTTGAGATTTCACGTACATCGAGATGATGGTGACACCGTTGGCGAATTGCTCAACGTACTTTCTGGTAGTTGACAACTTGTAGTAGTTTGCCAAGTCCAGCAAGGCGCTATTGTAGCGGGCAGAAGTACCTTGTCTGAAACCAATGACAACTCTGTACTCATCCGAGTCCTCGAGAGCAAAGTGTCTAATGACAGGACCTGTTGTCACAACGACATTCTTGATGATTTCCAGGTACAAGACCTTGGTTTTTTCCGAGGCAATCTTCAAGAAGGTTGTGTCACCAATCTTGTTGATATCTACTTCGTTTTGATCCACTTCGGAGAGAGTGTATGTGTTCTTGTAGACAAAGAAACACTTAACCACCTGTTCCTTTAAGGATTGGTTCTTTTGATAGACACCACTCAAGATCGGATCCAGCTTGTAGTTCAATGGTGCGCTAAAGTATTCAGCTCTGTATGAGTTTGAAACCAGGCTCGAAGGGTCAATGTACTTGTCATCAACACGCTTTTCGAATTTACTTGATCCGTGGTCGGAGGTGTCGAAAAACACAGCGTGGTCATCGTGTTCCTTCTTGTATTGAATTAAAGGCCGGTCGTCACTTTCGCTCAAGTCCGAAGAGTAAGCCTGCACCTTACAAGAATAGAGCGAGTGGATATGGTTTGCAATCTCAGCGGCAGATTCACGAGCAAAAAACACATCATCAATTCCCAAGCTTTCGTAGAACCAACGAGCTTCACTTTCAATCAATGCCTCAGGAATGAACCCGGTCAGATCCAAAATATCCAACACTTCATCGTGTTGATCCTTCTTTCCTGAAAATGGACTATCAACATATCCATGTTTCATCAGCAACACCAGCAGAGTGTCCGAAAGAGTCTTCTGTAAAGTCAAGTTCTGAATTGGAATGTCTGGTTCGGAAGAAGCAGCCATATTGTATAGTAGGTTATATATAAATTATATTTGAAATCAATTGATCTAATACGACAATTGTTCTATGTGAGTTCAAAGATCAATCTACTACTAGGGATTTTCTGGTCCTTATATACTTTTTTAAAGGGGGGGGGACTTTTTGCGGAGCAGCCAAAGTTGCAGCAATTTTGTTGAAATATCTTTACATTTTTCAGAATTTGGTTTTTGCATATTGTCTTTGTTTCTTTTGTTTTCCCCTCTGGATGGTTAGGCACGCCTGAGGCCTTTGATCTTCTGTGTGAGTGTTGTGTTGTGTATGTGTATGTGTGTAATGATGTGTTTTAAGATTGTTCAAGAGTTATGAGAGTTAAGAAGTGGTAGAAGTATTCTGGGGAATGTTGGGGAAGTTGAAATTTATTTCGATGGCTTAGAATATGCTTAGAAGATGAGAAACTTACAAGGTCATCAAAGGAAAGGAAGCGTGAAAGTGTGTGTGTCCCTCTTTATCCTTCCATATTTGCCGCACAATTTATGACACTTTCCACAAACAAAAAAAAAGACCTCACAGTTAATTGAACGCAGTAGAAAGTTGAGTGTCACCCATATCATCTATCGTTTGGGGATGGAGGAACGATATTACACAAGTTATGGAGGGGTTATGCTGGTTGTGACGGGGAGGGGGGTTCATTTTTGATCTCTACATTGTAATTATACTCGAACTAGTTGAATAATAATGTAGTGTAAAGAATACTTTCACTCGTACACCACCTCTCTATTGAGTGGCATCTTGTATCACGTGTACGATTATACCCCAGAGATTTAGGTCTTTTTTTAGACGTTGGAAACGAGGTGAGTTGAATGACCACCACGAGGTATGATGAAAAGGCTTAGACTAGAAAATTTGCCCTAAGGATATAGACGACCCATGTATGATTCTAAAAGTGTTTACAGAATTGGCATAATAGACTATAGAAAACAGAGCGAGGAGTGATGTTGCACCTCGTGGTATATGGAACTCGCAAGCGAGCGGATGGATTGGGAAAAAAGTATGGGGAAGGAGGGGTGACCCTCAAGAAAAAGAGACTTTACACTGAACCGTTTCATATCGCTTCTGTGTCTGTTGGTTTCCAAGTCTGGGCCCATTCATATACATCAACACAAGAAGGGTTCTACAATACGTGAAATGGAATGGTTCATAATCTAGGGGGATAGAAGGATAGGAGAGGGGGTGGTGAATGATTTCGGAACGCTGGGATCACCACCACGAGTATACCAACGAGACCAAACTGAGAAGTAATGCGCTAATTTTTTTTTTCACGTCACTCTGCCCTAGAATGTCCGTACCAAGAACGGTGGGTAAACAGTGGCACCTTCTCCGAACTGTGGGGTCCTGAAGAAAAATGCCCCTACCTTTTTGTCACCGTTGGCAGTAGCGATGACTTGTAGGCGTGTGTGCAGGTCCCATAGAACGCCCTAAGGTTTGATTATACTTGTGCCATCGCCGTTCCTTGACATTCTCCGGGACGGTGGAAAGGACATCGAAGCAATAATGACACTCTTCTTGTTCAATGTGGGGGACATGTGCGGAGCACATATTGAAAATTTTTCAAGCATATTTGACGTTGCTAGTGTTGGGTTAGCTGTTTTCGTGTTTATTTTGGGTTTGTGAATGTTGGCTTTGGGAGTGGATGAAGTGTTGGATGGAGGGGCCGGAGTAGAAGGAGAGTTCGGAGTAGAAAGTGAGGTCGGAATAGAAAGAGAGTTAGGAGTGGAAAGAGAGGCAGGAGTATATGAATTGTTTCGAGAGATCGGTACGATCGTATAGTGATAGTAAGACCGAATTTAATGTGGGTTGTAACCAGATCTGAAAGGAATTATAAGGTGACATAGAAACGAACGTAAACTGTAAAGTGATATGGAAACCGAGTATTAGCAACCTATGAAAATCTCTTGGAAGTGGTCTTGGAAAGGTTCCTGTTTCCATTAGTAGTCAAAGAATATATAGAAGGTTATTGAATGGGGTAACCGGACAAAGTAGGATCCTACTTAATTAGCAACAATTAATTAAAAATCTTCAGGACAACGCTTCTATTTTAAAGTCTTTGGTATGGAACAATTTAAAAGAAAATTGAAATGGTTGCAAATTTTTCAAATTAACCTTTCGGTTCTTATGGTTCTTTTTCATTTACGGCTCCATTCCAATTCTGTTGGATAATTTGGTTTTGGTATTCGAACCCAGATCTTGGGGGGGATCTTATTTCGATTTAGTTGAATCTGATTCTCAATCTATTTTAAACTTCAAAAATGGACTTCTTTACAATTATTGCAACTTGTAAACTAATATTATAAATATCTAACTTCTCTACCAAATGAGCCCAATTAAATATAAATCTGTCAATTCATTAACTCTAAATCACAGCTCAAATATTATCTTGATTCTCTTCATTTTCTTCATTTTCTTTTCATTATTTTGATCTACCACCCATGATCAAATAACATCGATACAGACTCTCCATTGTGTATCCTTCTAACACTCTCAGCCAAAATTCTAGACACATCCATTACTTCTAGTTTCCCTCCCAACAACTCTTGGTTATCTTGTTGTGGAACAGAGTTTGTAGTAATCACTTTGTCGATGGCAGACTTGTTCACTCTGTTGATTGCGTCACCGCTAAAAACTCCGTGTGTCACCAATGCATAAACATACTTGGCTCCTTGGTCCTTCAAAAGCTTGGCTGCTCTAGTGATGGTGTACGAAGTGTCAACCAAGTCATCTACAAGCACGCAGACCTTATCTTTGACGTCTCCCACAAGCATGGTGGTGGCCACCATGTTTGTTGGCAAGGCAATGTTATTGATGCTTGGAGAATACGAAATCGGGCTGGGTACAATCGAGTTGGATGAAGCTGCCGTCGATGGCGGGTTTTTTGCAGCCTTGGCTCTTCTTTCCTTGTGGATTAACGCAAATCTACATCCCAAAGCATCTGCTAAAGAGGTGGCTCTTTTAGCTCCTCCACTATCAGGCGAAACGACAACACATTCTTGGTAGTTGGGTATGAAGTCCATAATGTAGTGCTTTAACAATGGTTTGGAGTGCAAGTTGTCCACTGGAATATTAAAGAATCCCTGGAATTGTGGGTCGTGCAAGTCCATTGTTATCAACCTGTCTGCACCAGCAGTCGTCAACAAATCCGCTACCAAGGTTCCATTCTGGGCAATCCACTGCTTGTATCCACTATCTGTCTTACCATTTATATCAACAGTAGGTAAATTTGCACTCGATTGACGGTGCAGCAACATCGAAGGAGGCAATGATTGTTTTTGCAACTCAACTGGTTGTTTCAAAGCTTGCTTCACGTCAGATATTCCATTGTTGACACCAACACCAGCCAAAGAGAATCCTCCTATATCGTTTCTCGATAATGGGCGAGGAGTACCAGGAGCACTTTCAAATGTATACAGATCCTTCTTCTGTGTAATAGAAGGAGCACCACTCAACCCTGCAGCATGAGGTGCATCGGGCTGTCTCAGATATGGAAACAAAGGCAACACAGCAGTCACTCTACGTGCACTGGCTGTCTTACAAGCAGAAATCATAATCAACAACTCTAAAAAGTTGTCATTGACATCTCCACATCCACTCTGGACAATGAAAACGTCCTTCTCTCTAACAGAATCCTGAACCTCAAGACTTATCTCTCCATTGGAAAACTTCTTGGAACTAACCCGGCCCTGCTCGATGGTTAAATTACGACATATCTGTGTAGTCAACTGAGGATGCGATTGTCCTCCTAATACAACAAGGTTTCTCATGCTTGATCGTTATCTGTAATTTTTCCTCATCTCTGATTTGGCACGTTTTGAAAATTTATGTCTCCATAAAGTGAGTGGGGCGAGGTGAAAAGAGTGTCAATTGATTAGAGTTAAAGTATTTGTATGTTAAGAGCTATCAGTGTTGTGTCATTGGGTTGTAAGTTGTGAATTGTAAACATTATTCGAATTAATTGAATACATCTATTTCTAATTCTATAAACTATCTGGTTATGACTCTTAAACCGATCGTAATCATAATCAAGACACAACTGCACTATTGTGGATTCAGCTATTTTGTATATTACATATCGCCAAAACACCATAGCGAGCGAATTAATCAGAATTAAGAGCTCTTAGATTGTAAATTAAAGCCAGCTCAATTGAAATGTTCAGCTGGACAAGATATAATGTTGATGTGAATATATTGTTTGAGATTTTAAAGGAATGAACTATGGATACGTTTTAATATATATTTTTATAGGATCTTGTTGAAAATTATAAGTCAATTAGTACATTCTTTAGCTCTCCATTGAGATTAAACTCTAAAGTGCCATTCATAAGTGGTACTTTTTGTAGGCTTCATTTCCATTTATGATTACCAACCTCGACAATTCCTAATAACGTACATCGTAAGACCCAGCCTGTGATGCATACTTCACCCACTTCACCGTCCGGTAATTCGATCTCTCCAGCACCTTCAAAAACTTAACCGTCAAACCCAGACATGAAAACATGTCCAATTTGAAGTCCAACTTGATTGGCGGTTTTGTCCAGTTAAATATAGTGGACTCTCCTATGTCAGATGTGAGCTCAACCTCCGCGGTAAGAAGGTGTTCCTGTTCTCCCAAGAATTTGTTGAATCGCCAGACAATAAAGTTGTCTTCAGCATCGAATTTACTCTTTCCGCCAGAGTTGGTGGTGTACAGATTCATCACTCCCTTTGGAGTAGGGATCTTGATGGTAACGTTCGTTGCAGGTAATTTAGGTGGGAAAAGTGACTTTATGCGGATCTTGTACAGGATCTTCAGCTTACCGACCTCTTGGACTTGGGTGTACATTTTGAATGGTAAGTTGATGTTCTGTACACTGTTGTACGACATCAATTGGAATTCTCCATCAGGTGGTACGAACTGGATGATTCTCTTGGAGTCAAACTTGTTGAGTTCCACACACTGATGGAACTTACAGTCTTCCAAGATCACTCCGCCGCTCGTGGGCCTCTCGTTTTGTCCTTCACCTCGAAGTTTTCTCAGAGACGATTCCAACGCATCCACCAACACACTGTCATCGCCTAATCCAAACCTACACTCAGGCATTCCCGACAAGTGTGTATTCATTTGAATCGCACCGTCTACATACGACCTCAACACATCCCCTTGTGCATTCATCAACACATGGATCTTTTCTTCCACATTCAAAAATATCTCATTTCGACGATACTTGATATTCTGACTTCTCCAGGTAATATTTGTATTTTTGGAACCGGAGTCGTCAACTTTTTTAGCTGCCGCTGCGGTGGTGTTGCTGGAAGTATTGTTTATGCTACTACTCTTGGGGTTTTTCAACACATTACTGGAAGTCTTAAAAATGGACGAGTCACTGGCTGACATAAAGTTCTTGAGGTAACTCAACTCCAAATTGGTGGGGTATCCAAACTCAACCACTTCGTCAAGCAATTCGTACAACATACTGAAATTGTTGGTTATCATTTCATCATTGAGTTGGATTGTTGACCCAGGTATCAAAAGGGTCCGGAGCAATCCTTCTAGCTTATACAAGAACTCAAGAATAGCTGAACAATCCTGGTTCAGTCTAGTCACCGCACAGATCCATAAATGACCCGATTTAATATAAACAAACGATGTCAGCCCTAAGGTTAGCACTGGAAGCCGAACATCCTTACCACTACCAGCTCCGGTGGCTGAGGAGGTAATGGGTTTGTTGCTCTGTGTAATCACCTGGATTCTAAAGACATCAGAAATGTTACGCTTGACACCTTCCTTATAAAGTTTGGAGATTAAAACATCTCCCCTATAATCATAGATGAACAATGCCGTGATCATGGTGCCAGTTGTAGATCACTGATTCAAAGTACCGAAATTCTAAATTGAAAAATGTAGATTGGTAGCGCATCGGTTTAAGAGGTTGATTATAGTTAAGAAGTAGGAAGTGATGGGAATGGAAATGGATATGAGTAGGGATGGAAGGTGAGAAGTAAGTAGGAAGTAAGAGTTGCTAGGCGAAGTATTATTATGATTATTTATGAATAATTTTAATTAATGTTGAAATTCTTTTGATTACATCTATATAATTAATAGTAGTATTGTAGTACAATTAGAGCCGATTTGCACCCAACTTTATAGAAGATAATGAATTGCACGAATTTACCTTTACGATATAAGATTCGGTATATTGAGTAGAAAGGCTGTTAAAGTATACTCAACTATCAAATTCTATTAATACTTTAAATATCGATGCCAAACACTTGACACATTTCTTTGGGGGATCGGCTTTTGATGTTTAGACAAATCAATTATAATTTAATTTAGTCATAGGATTTTCTAATTGATAAGCTGATATGACACCCACAAGACCTCTCAGTCTATGTGAGAATCTCAATAGATGTAGAAATGCTAGTGGATTTTACCGTAACTTTCAAGTTACTTGTACTTATGCTGTCGACCTAGATAGACTGTTGTTATTCCAAGTCTTAAGACAGTTATTTATTGAAGAGGTGATATTAGTTTGCAATCTATTTGAAGATCCAGAAACCAATATCCATCTGTTCAGGCCTCTTGATGTGGTTAATTTTGGCCAGGTTGTTTTTGAATTGGATGAAGCTGTTTACTTAGACCAGGGTACAATAAATGAACAGTTGATGAAGCACGTCAATAGTGTACAGTTCAAACATGGAGTTCAAGAACCCTTGTTCAGGTTATTCTTAATTGGAAAGCGAACATTATCCATCTGCTTTGAACATACAATTGCAGATGGAATGGCTGGGGCTTATGTCCATGACATAATTGCAGAGAAGTTGGTAGCATTGGGTTCCCTGCAAATCTATGGACAGGATACTCCTACCGTGATAAATTCTAATACTGAAGTTTTCAATTTAAGTAGAGATGATCAATATCTTACTACTTTAGCAGATCCTATTGACCCTTTCTTGGAAGAAGTTGATACCACAAATCAGCCCGAGCCAGTTAACTCAACTCAACCTAATAATTCAAAGACATGGCCAGGAAGATCGCTAAGCAAAATAGAACCTTCCATAGCTTACAAATTGGTTCAATTCGACCTCTCTCAAACCAAGAGATTACTAGCTAAATGCAAACAAGAACAAGTCGGTGTAACTAGCTTTATTGAAGTCGTTTTGGCAATAACTTTGCAACCACTTTTAGGCCCACAATACCATACAACTCACAGAGTTGCATTAGATCTTAGAAGACACATTCCTGAACCTCATAAAAGTAGATTAATAGGTACAATGGCATCTGGTGTTTCTCAGTTTATTCCTCCTGTCACCACTTTATCTTGGAATCTAGTCAAACAGATCCACAAAGAACTACACCAGAAAGTCCAAAACAAATCGCAACTTAATAATGGCAAGAAGTTTTATGCTAATCGCAGTTTAAAGGGAGATCACACAGACTTTTATTTAAATTCATTGGGCAAACCAAGAGCTGAAACTACTAAGATATCTAACTTGGGCCTTGTTAAAAATGAAATGCTAGTCGATATAATATTTGCTCAGGATTTACCACCAAACGCTAACGAATTTGTTCTCAGCTTGGCTTCAACTACAATTGGTGGTCTCAATATTGTATTGAGTTACTTTGACAGCTCATTTGAAGATCTGGAATTTGAAAACTTTGACCATTTACAAACCTTACTTAAAGAAAATGTATTGAAGTACTCTGGTTAGCTCGAATATATCTCACTCATTGCATTCCTGACATTTCACTTCTGGTTTTCTTGTTGTGACCAGTTTTCCTATTATGATTGGCCTTAGTAGCTTTATTCTTTTCATTCCTTTTAGCTTGAAGCTTGGGGTCAACCTTCTTTTCTGTATTCTGCGCGGTCTTCTTCGCTTTTGGTGCTGTTCTAGTTTTCAAGTAATCTTCCTCCATGACCCGCAAACGTCTTTGCAGCGCAGTAACTCTACGGAACCACACTTCTATTCTTTCGTCTGACCAATTTGTCTTCGCCTTCAAATCATCTCTTGGTATAGATTTTCTAGCTTTAGGTTCAAAAAGATCTGTACCTTCAGATTTGAATCTCGAGTACAAGAATCTTTCAGTTTCAGATATCTCCGTGATCAGACTACTCTCAAATATACGTCTAGTGTCTTCAATTGCTGTTCCTGTTGTCTTCTCCTGGTCGGCGTAGGTGTCATCAGGTTCATCTTCATCACTATTGTACAAGAAACGCAATGCGCTTTCTAAAGTCTTTTTCTTCACATCCTCTGTTAACACTTCCTTAGCATGATCCTTCTTACCAAAGACCACTCTGGTATCCGAGAAGTCTAGGTTGGCAATCTTATCGCCATCAAAAATCGATCTTTTGACAACAGTGGCTGGAGCACGAGGCTTCTCAACCTTATGTTCACCTGAAATGGTTTCTATTAAGTCTGGGTTTTCGAGTAACAAGTTAGTTACATGCTCAACATCTCCGTTATTTTCATTTAAAATGTTGATGGTTTTGATCCGAGTTAACAGTGGGAAGAATTCTAACAACAAGTTGATCGACTCTTCACTGTACTGTTTTTCTTCACTTTCTTTTCCAAAGGAAACGTTTCTCAAGAACGGTACACGTTCTTCCAAGTTAGGAATAAACTTCTTATATCCATCACTGATAATAATTGTACTGAATAAGGGATATAATTGTAAACTTTGGACGCTGTTTACACCTAATTCCAAAATCAATTTGGAGATTTTCAGTGCTGGCAATGACAATATGGAAATAATCATAATGTTCTTTATGATTTCTGAATGCACACTAGCTCCGTTAGAATATAACTTCTCTAAAGTTTCTATCCAAGATACGGAAACGAACCCTTCAGCGAAATTAGTTGTATGCGAGTTTTTGTTCTTAACAACACTCCGACCTTTTCCACCTCCCACTACATTGATGTTATACTTTGTTGATTTGTTGAGGTTCTGTGTACTCTGTCCTAAAAGCGTGGTCAAAGTTTTCAAATCGTCAGCTGTGAACTTACCATTGATAATCTTCTGTTCTAAATGCTTTTGCAAGAATGGAACAGAACTGATGCTGCCTGACTTCTTGTTGTCGTTTCCCTTGGATTTGAACGAGCCGTCTATAATACCACGTACAGTTACTGCGTTCTTTGCACTGTAGACCGAAGCAAAATGCCAAATCGACTCTCCTGTCAAATTCACCTTGACAATGCTAAAGTACTTGACAAAGGCAAAAACAAATGCTCTCAAAGTAGCTGTATTGTTCTTTATATCTGGATTGATAGCGCCCAATGAGAATATGTTAGACGACTCACTAGCAGTTTCTTGTAAAAATACCTTGAGGAACAACTGCAACTGTTGCTGGGACTTGACAGTTAACTTGGCTGCATTCTCACTCAAGAGGTACTGGAAAAGTTGAATATATGCTTCAAGTAAGTGTACCCAAATCACTGGGTCTTTATCAATGAGCGAAGACCGAAGCTTGAACGGTGGATAATGAGGGATTGGGATATAAATCTCTTCTTCAGACATACTTAATCTATTGTAGTCTTTAATGTAACGCCTCTTCCTTTTGATCTTTTCACTTGGGAGGCAAAAGTTTTTGTGTTGGGCACGATCAATGAATGGTTGCAAAATCTGAGTTGGCCCGATCTAGGAAGGGTAAATAGTTCTAGTCTTGAGAATGTGCAGTGTTGGTATGACTAACGAGTAGGAAGGTTGGGTTGGTTATGACTTTTATGACCATGGACGAGTTTTTTTTTATTCTTGTTAAAGAGTAAGCTCTAGTGAAAACATGACTCCAATAGCTCTTGCCTCCGGTTGAAATATTAACATCACTTTAGAGATTCTAATCAATGAGTGGACCAGTGCCAATTTAGTTCCAAGCTTAATCAATTAGACTAACCCAAGTACTCTCCAGAAAGTATGTTATATGTCTGAAGTAGTTACTCAATTAATTTTAAACAACAAGCTAAAAACTCAATACGCGATACCAATTGGACTTGAGCTTGGATATTTGATTCAATTATGAGCACATCTTACAAACTTTCCCTTCGATGGTCTTGGTGTGTCAGAAAGGTGATTCAAAATAGTAATAATCAAAGGAAGCAGATGCAAACATAATAATGTGATTTTCTGACAATAAAAAGCAAAATACATCTACAATGATGTAGATGGTTGTCTATAGAAATGTAACTTGCATGAAAGAGTCAAAAGAGAGGATTTTTCTTACCTACTTCGCTTGATCTGTTGTATGTGTTGACAGTTCTAAAATGAAAGCTAAAGAGCGCAGTGGCGCAGTGGAAGCGCGCAGGGCTCATAACCCTGATGTCCCCGGATCGAAACCGGGCTGCGCTAAGCTCTTTAACTTTTTTGCAGCCATTCAATGCACTAGACAACACTTACACATTTGATGAAAGCTTCAAGGTTTCATTGTATTGAATCCTTTTTTAATTCCTGCTCCGTTCCTGCTCTACAAATACCTCACAATCTTATTAACCTTGCAATCTTACACATATTAATAAATCTAAAAATACTAAATTTCGTCCCATAGTCTAGCCAAGTTCTCACCTGATTGTTTGTGAGCCAACACATCGTCTTCAGTGATCACAGGGAACTTTCTTCCAGAGTGTGATTTCTCATTAGGAATTTGACCCAACTCAACCAATCCATTAAGGTACTCAAAAGCATCTACTACACCGATGGTATGGTATGCTCTTGTGTAGCCCTTTATCTTCAACCTTTCCTCTGCCCATTTTCTCTGGTCTCTTCTAGAAGGAATCGTAACCTTGCCAGTTAAGAATCTTGCAACCAAAACGGCTTGATACTCGAAAACACGGAATGAGATGCCGTCCACAGGAACACCAACAAAGTTAATTAACGGGTCATTAATGTAGAATGTATGCTGGAAGACGTTGGGGAGAATTTTACCGTTGGCAGTTATCGTATTGTCCGTCAATCTATTCAAGAAAGGGTACGACCAGTCGTAACCTGTTCCGTAAATAATATGGTCTGGGTTCACCACTTCCGTTCCATCACTGAATATCACTTTGAACTCCAGATTTGAGATATGTTTGTACTCGGTGATGATAGGTTTCTCTATTATGTTGCTAAGACTGGAAAATCGTCTTCCTTTTGCTCTAACAGATTGGTACACGGTAGCACCTGTACGAGCAATAAGTTTTGCCAAGTCTGCACCAGATGCACGCGATCCAACAACGATAACCGTTTTACCTGTGTAAGCTGTGGGATCTCTGAAGAATTTGGCGTGCTCCACAACTCCTTTGAAGTTCTTTTGCACCTCTACCAATCCTGGAACATCTGTAATAAATGGAACATGGTAGTGTCCTGTTGCAATCACCACTGAATCGAATTCACGTTGGTGCCAAATATCTGATCCAGCAGTTCCAGGTTCTCTAATAGTTACCTTATACTTGTAGCCAAGTTCCTCGTCACTTCCAGCAGCCCTTGGGATTCTTTCTACATCCTCCACAGTAGAATTGGTGACAAGTTCTAAGCCTGGGTTGTCTATGTTCCGGTTGATATAGTTCTCAATATACTTTCTAACAACAAGACCATTAACATACTTTGATTCTTCTGGATCTTGTTGCCCAGGCAAGTCCCACTTCTTCAAGTCACTGAATGTCATCAATTGCTCGATAATGTTTGTTGTTAAACCAGCATAACTAGGTGTCTCTAAGAATCTTTCCTGAGTACTTTGTGGTAACTCTAGTTTCTCGCCATGTTTGTTAGTCCCAAAGAATGGGTTTTCCAATTGTGGGTCAGTACTTAAACTGGAGGCTCCACTCAACAAAATCGAATTTGGTGTTTCGATAGTTTTCTCATCCAAAACCCATACACCTCCAAAAAGCTTTCTTCTTTCAACTATGGTGACATTGAGTCCTTCCTTTAATAAAGTGTCTGCTGCAATTGCTCCGGATGCACCACCGCCAATAACGACAACAGATTTCACTTGGTTAGGAGACACACTAACTGGTTGGCTTTCTACTACAACAGGCATACTGGTTGGCTACTCGGTGACTACTTCATATTTCTGCAATTCCCTCCCTATATATACATTTCTGGTTGTGGAAGAGGAATTTTTCGGATCAATTTAAATGCCACCACAGTTCATCATAACGGGAAGTCATTTAATGATTTCATGATGATTAATAATAATTACATTTGATCCCACTAGCGGATTTAGTGGTGCTAGGAGATAAGATGGGGTGATTCACCTGATTCATTTAATTCACTTGGTGATAATTGACAGAAATATTAGAAGGCTCGGCATGTAATTCTTATCAGTAGAGGACACATTTGCAGCCACAAATTCAAGTAGTTTCATTAAGATACTTATTGCATGCTATGTAAGCTGAAGCGAATGCTGGATTGTACACGAGTGTGTGGTAAGTCTTGTTCACCGGCTTCTCGATGATAGTAGACGTATTTCCGAGCTGATTCCACAGTTTCGTTTCTTTGTAACTTAAATAATCCAATCTAATAATGGAGGTTCTTATTGAGATATTTTAATTAGAACTATGGATGAGACTACTATTAGACAGGTTTAAGGTCTTTTTAGACTGCTTCTCTGGTTGTTGATACACTTCTGTTGCTAGGAATATGATCATTCACGTGTTTTGCAGCAATTAGGAATCACGTGTTGATAAGAACTGAGGGTACGAAAGTAAGAATAAGTTGATATATAAGGTGGGTGGGGAGAGGGGTGTATTTGAGAGGGTAATTCGAAGGGTTAATGAGAATGCAAGAGATAAGATGTTGATATGGTGCTTTTAGGTACAATTTTTTAACCACTTAACAACTAACTAAAAGAGCTTTCTCATTTCCTTTCCAACAATGCGCTTCAGCCTCAGTTTCTGTATACCTACACAGTCTACCCGCCATTCTCCCTTCAGATTTTAAATTTCCCGTAGACGGATCGGAATGCTGATGGCTAGTGCATATAATCCGTTTGATCTAATTTAAAACCACAAATGAGTTCTCAAGATTGGCTTACCTCCTCAAAAGTGCTCGGTATAATTATAGAGATCAAACTTACTAATACAGTATAAGCTTGTTGTTTCTGTTTCTTATACTTTCGTTAGGTGATAGGTTAAGTGTGTAAGAAGCTTGTGATTGGTGTGGTGTTCAGAAACCGCACTTCACTAGCTCGAACTAAAAATATTGGTGGGTAGTATGTTTTCAAAATTCCGCAATAAGACTTCGTGGCCAAGCTGGCTAAGGCGTAAGACTGTTAGAAATAACTGTTATCTTGAGATCGTGAGTTCGAGCCTCACCGAGGTCGTTTGCCTTTATGGCCAAGTTGGTAAGGCACCTCACTAGTAATGAGGAGATCGTCAGTTCGACTCTGGCTGAAGGCATTTCTTTTTGCTAGTCACGGTTGTTGAGTCCCAGACTGTTAAGGATTGGGAATAGATCCGTCAAAGGTTGGTGTAGGCGTAGGTGTTGGTCAACTTTAAATTTTTTCAATTTTAAAATGGAGCACGTGATATGACTTCTAGAAGAGAGAACACTTATAGAAGATGAATATCTATTGAAATCCTTCCTGAATCTCTCTAAGCCTTGAAACTGTGCTTGCAAGTATTAACTGGATGAAAGCATTTCCTGGAATTTTCAATGACTACTCTCGATTCAAAATCATTCAGTTCAATTACAACAAGTTCAATTGCAGCCATTTCAAATGCAGTTCATTTCAGATATCAAAAAAAAAGCTCACCTTAGTGAGTTGGTGAAAAAAACAAATCTCCTGGGGGTGAGTCGAACACCCGATCTCAAGATAACTCTGAGGTTCTCATTACAGTCTCGCGCCTTAGCCAGCTTGGCCACCAAGAGGAACTTGTTGAGTGCTGATTTTTCTTTTTCACCAAATTGCTAGTGAAACTTCGTTTTGTTAGCCATTCGGGTGAAGTACAGTACAAAGGTGTTGTACTAGTATCTTACTGGTAAAAAAAACAGTCTATTACTCTAACACTCACACAATTAACAAATATATGTAAAGTAGTATATCAATGTAGCGTATTATGTTGCTAATGTTATGATTTCAAAATCATCGGCCTTTATACCAAATTTGAAGAAAATCAACAATAATTTAAAAAAACTCTGTAAAGTGGAACAGTCAATTCACTATAAATTTAACTATGACAATTTGTTAAAATATTCAATGTAGCGTATTCATAATAACTTCTTTTAATCTCTGAAAGATCTAATCTCTCGTATTTCTTTCTATCCTTCTAACATATTATCATTTCCTAATCTATCATTATCTTGACACCTTGAAATATAATTAGACCTATACTCCAAACAACTCAAACAATAACCTTCAACTAACAGATCATCACATCATCACATCATCTCATAATCCTAATTCCCATCCTCATCAATCTTAAGCTCACACGAGGTGTTCATTTCTGGTATAGAATCGTCTGGAACTGTATCAGTAAATTGCCCACGTGCACTGTGAATCCACCAAAAAGAAATCAAAGCCTACGGCTCATCTCCATATATAAACGTAGAAGGAGCCAAATTTCAAATACTGTACAAGATGGCTCTACAGAAGGAAGTTGATTTAAACGAACCGTTGGATGAGAAGAAGGAGGCTAAGTTGGCTAAGTCTAACTTGACTCCTGACTTATCTCATGGAGCAATTACCTTACATGGTGATTATTATAGACAGCTGCAGATGCGTTTGAACAGGCATGTTTTCTGGCATCCATTGGCTACATCGGTGTATATAACTATTGCCGTTTCTGTGTTGGGTTATAGGTTATGGGATTACATTGTCATTGCAGACAGTTTATATGAGTTTATCTCCAACGTGTGGAGAACTCCTGATTTTGTTTACCAGATCCTGACATTGTTTCCAGTTTTCGTTGTTGTTGTTGGTTGTTTTGGGTTGATTAACTGGATGGCTAGTGATGATATTAGATGTATCAGTGATGACTTGGTTAAAAAGGACTACATTCAACAAATTTTTGGATTCGAAATTGCTAAATTCAGAAAGTTGAACCCTGAACTTAAGATCTCACCTAAGGAAGCGACTTTGCTCGCCAAAGGTGAGAACTCTCAAGTAATGATCTACCGTGAATCTCCAATTGCAATTGTTACTTTGAACCCATTGTACGATAACTCTTCGGAAACCAACTTTGTTGTCAAGATCACTGGCCTCCACGTCAGAAAGGTATTCCGCAAGGTGGACTTTGAGTCGCTCTTGCTCGACTGGGCAATCTTAAGATCAAGACAATTGTACCAAGAGTACGTTGGAAAGAACAGAAAAAACATCTCAGGATGCCAAATCAGCCTTTTAATCGACGCATACTCGTTCGACAAGGCAACTATAGAAGCTTTAAAAGAAAAGAAGTTTGGTGTAGTTGATAACACACTCAACTTGAACCCTTTCGAAAAGGTGTCTCCAAACATTTTTATGACCATCTTCCAAAAGATCTTCGGTGCAACTAGACAAGTCTACGGATTGAATATAATTGTGCAAAACCCTGATGAGGATGTATTGTTGAAGGTTGCTAACGAATCGGAGTTTTTAAGAAAGAGAAAGTAGCATATATATAATAAAACTAATTTAATCGAGTAATCCTGTAGTTTTGCCCTTCTTCTTTTGTTTTTGAATTCTAACAATAATGGCCACAAACCATAACGAGATGACAGCTGCAATTGCAATCAGACCGTATTTGATGGCTTTCCACGAACGGGCAATCCACCGGTTGATAAACGTAGCATCTGCATCTCCATACTTTTCTAATCTTAATTGTCTTTCTCTTTGTTTAATTCTTTCTTCTGCTTTCTTCAAACGAATCAAGGACTTTCTCTTTTGTTCCGTGTTCTGCTTCTTGAATGCACGATGGCGGCCTCCACCACGTTGATTTCCTGCTGGTTCATTATCTGTTACTTGCAATGGAACTTCTTCTTCTTCTTCCTTATCCTCTTCAATGATTTCATTAAGTTCTTCGAGCGATTCGATATACGTACCATCTGGTTTGTATAAAGCGTAAACCTTGTTTTCCAAAACGTCAACTGCGTGTGACAAGAAGCCTGTTTCTGCTGTTAACCCGAGATACTTGGTTTTTGGCAAAATCACATTGGTCAAGGTAACACAGTTTCTCCAGTCTTCGTGAATTCCATGGTAGTTGAAGTCGATCGATAAGTATCCATTTTTGGTGTAGACTAATCTCATTTTGGTGCTACCCTTTCTTGGGTTCATTATCTCCGAGTCAGCACTACACCCAGCTAATCTACTCTCAAATCCATCGGTCATTTTGTTGTATGAGGTTTTACCATCTCCCAACATCAAGTTAACATATGGGAAATGCCCACGTTTTCCATTCTTGTATGTGTCTATGAAGATACCCAACCCAGTGAAGAGATTACGGGCACCAAATACATCACCAACTGGCGATTTTTCATCAATGAACCAGATCGCTAACCCATCACCGTAGAAGTCTCTCTTATCCTTGGAGTGGATATGGAAAGTAAGTTCCATCTCAAAAGATTCAGCCAGGAGTGGTTCCTTAGCAAACATGTTACCAAACTGATGTTGGTTGTCAGATACAATACGAATATGCTCTTCCTTCTTCACCAATGTGTTACCAGCAATCTCCCAATCCTTCAACTTGAAGGACGAGGACAGTTCTACATAAGGCTTTTCCAATTTAACATTGAGCACTTCGGTCTTCTGTATTTTCACAACATCAGTGTTCTTATTCTGTAAAAGCGAATTGATTTCTTCAGGTGTAAACGTGTCTGAAACACCCATGAAAAAGTACCAGTACGTCCATACTAGAGCTGCCACTGCTACTACCACCTGAATGGATCGTTTGATCTTCGACATCGGGATTAACTGATTTTAGTTACTCGAAAAAAATGTAACTGGCTGCTTTAATAGCACTGTGTTCTTTAAAGAGGTTGAAGAGATTGCATGACCTTGATAAAAACCACAAAATTCTGTATATTCCACGTATTTCATTTAACATGTACGTATTGCTTTATGATATTACACTTTCCATTAATTCCTATTTACAATATATCTATCCATAAACTACTTTCCAAACAAAACGGTTCTCATGGCTGTGAAGAAGGTTTCCCTCTTCTCTCCTTTTATCTCAGATAACAAACGAGAGTAGTATTCTGGGTTACCCTTTGGTTTTAATAACTTATCGTCGAGCTTGTATTGGTTCTTGTACTTGTCATTGACCAAGTCTCTTAACGATGCGTATTGCAATTTCAAGTCCTTTTCAGTTATACCTTTTGAAGCTACTGGGCTCAGGAAACGTTCCAACATAACATCCTTGAAAGATGCATAATGCTTGATTCTATCCTTTGGAAGGGTTTTGAGTAATGACACTGTCTTCTCCACTATCTCAGCTCTGGACATGGTTGATTTGAAGATATGATATTTTTTTTTTTTGCAAAGATTAATTATCTTTCAATCGCTTTTTTCTTCAATGACACCAAGACTCATATTTGCAAGACACGGACAGACTGAGTGGTCCAAGAGTGGTCAACATACTTCGGTGACAGATATTGATTTGACACCTTTCGGTGTGAAACAGGTTAAGAGTGTTGGAGAATTACTCATTGGAGATGATAAGTTTATCAAGCCTGCCAATTTGAAGCATATTATCTCTTCACCTAGAAAACGTGCTAAGCAGACAGTTGGTTATTTAATTGAGAAGTTGACTGAGGAGCAGAGGGCTGCAATTGAGATTTCGGTCAATGATGACGTTCAAGAATGGAGATATGGAGATTATGAAGGAATGTTGACTAAAGATATCCAGAAGTTGAGAAGAGAGCGTGGATTGGACTGTGAATCTGAAGTATGGAGTATTTGGAGTGATGGATGTGAGAATGGTGAAGATTACAAACAAGTCTCTGAGAGATTAGACAGGTTCATTGAATTAGTTAGACTGATACATGCTAAAGCATTCGAAACCAAAACTGAATGTGATATCTTGGTAGTTGCTCATGGGCACATTTTAAGATGTTTAGTTGCTCGCTGGTTGGGCCGTGGCTTGGATATTAACCCTCAGTTCTTAATGGACACTGCTGCCGTGGGGGTTTTGAGTTATCAACATAATAACATCAACGAGCCAGCCCTTTCGTTGGCAGGTGCCTTCTCGAGTTGTCCATTGGACTCCTGATCCCATAGAAGGAACGGAACAATCGGAAGTATGGTTAGTAGATTAGAGAGAATAGAATACATATATGAATAAACCCCTTTCACTTATGAATTTTTGCAGGAATTGAACTCCAATTCACGCCTCATTTTTACTGTATTTTTAATGTTCCCCATATTCTTACTAATAACAAAAATGTGATTCAATTAGCGAAACTAGATCTAGATACAATTAACAATCTAGTTTCCCCTAGATCACTTTTACTTTAAAACGCTTCACTTTTACTTATTTATTTTTCTTAATATTTGCAGCAATTAATTTTTACATCAATGCAAAATACGGAGTTAGAGGCGTTTTATCAATTTCTTTCAGATCGAATTATGAGCCTATTATACTTACTATACAATCTATAATACTTTTGAATCTTCTACGTGTCTAAAATTTTGCATTATTTGTGTGCCAACTCTTCCAACGCACCCAAAACCGTACCCCAGAATTTATCTACATTCATTTCCTTTACCACTTGGGTGTTTCCCTTATCTGTAGCTATCGATTCACCGCTGTGGTCTCCTAAAGTATTAACTTTCATTTTGATGTGGTCAATCTTGAACCCGTAGCTGTCTTGTCCGTGGTTAGCTTCTTCCTCTTCATCAATTATTCCCATCATCACATACAATGCTACCGGATCATGTACAGGTGGTCCTAACAATTTCCCTCCGAATTTGAGATTAGTTTCGTGAGAGAAGTCAATAAGTCTGCCAAAGAACAGCAGCAATTGATTGATCTTCTTGCGAATTTCCGTTGTGGCCAACGCAGAGTGCGTGACATTAAGTGGACTAATTATAAGTTTGTCGCTGATTATAGATGAAACGTGCTCCACTGATTCAGGGTCGATGAAAAAATTGAATTCGGCGAACGGGGTGACATTCCCGAGTCCAAAGGCACCTCCCATGACGGTGACGTACCTGATTTTGGCAATGAATTCTTCACTACCGTACGCCGTGAGTAATTGTGACAAGTTGGTAAGTGCACCCGTGCAAACAAGTACCAATTTTCCGGCGTGCTCCACAACGGCGTCTCTCATCGCTTCCAAGTATGTACGGTCGTAAAAAATCTTCGCTTTGGTATTCTTGGGAACCGGTAAGTCACCGAGTCCTGATTCTCCATGGATATACTCAGCATGGTGAGGTTCCTTTACCAAGGGACGGCCTGCTCCTTGATAAACAGGCACCGAAGCCTTAAGTTCGTCCAATATGACTAATACGTTGTGTGTGGTCTTCTCAATGGGCGCATTTCCATGAACAGAAGAAATTCCAACAACCTTGAACCGCGGATTATAAAACGCAAGCAAGATAGCAAACGCATCGTCTGTACCGGGATCACAATCTATCCATATAGGTATTCTCTCTGTTATCGTCATTGTTATAACTCTCAATCTGATTTTAACATAAGAAAGTAGATCATTACCCTATTTATAATAACAACCTCGCCAATTGTGGAGTTGCAACACAAGAAAAAAAGACAGAAGATCCATACTGACAGAAGTAAACCTAAGCTGCAATACTATACAAACTAAGTAACGTAGTTCCATTCGGTAATAACGTACCAACAATTATTCGCTGTACACAAAGGAAGCCCAGACGAGCGAAAGTCTGTGACTGGACGGCTAAGGCGAAATGACCAATTCCATGGGTCATTCGGGTTGTAGGTGGGGATGTCAAAAGGTGCCTCTTGGTTTACCCCAGGTTCTGAATTAGTCACAAATTCCTCACAAAAAAATGTCATCCTTCCCCCACTATTCATGGCGAGTAAGTAAGTGGATGTTGTGTTTTGTTGTGTTTTTGAGAGAGAAATGTGACAGTAGTACAAAGTTGTGAGAATTAGGTTGGTGAATTGGGATAGAGAATGGGGTTGGTGAATTGAGACAGAGCTTGATTTAAGTTATATCATTAAGGAGAATAGTACTTGTTTGAGTCTCTATTTTCTTTTCCATACTTTAAAAGTACATGAATTAAAGCATATGAATAGTGTATATGAATAGAGTATATAATAAGGTATATGAATAAAGTATATGAATTAAAGTGTAAATTAGAGGATGGCAAAGAAAAGATTATAAATACATAACATACTGGTTAAAGTGAACTATCTTACAGAATATAGAACTTTTTCATTTGGTTAAACAGCTACTGCCACCGGTTTAGGAGCCTCAACAGTAAATGGAAGACTAATGGCTCCAGAGTATCTTCTCCCCTCCAAAGTTGAATTGCGCGCATTAGAAAAACGGTTTTCATTGTAGACGGTCTTTTCATTGACAACGTCTTCACTTTCCTTCGTTTCAGATTCTACCTTCTCTTGAAGGCCTGAAATCTTTTCGTGCACTATGACCCCTACTCGCCCAATTGCGTCTTCAGACCATACAACATCCATATGGTCATAATCTTCAATCTCTACAATGTGCAAATTATCCCCTTCCTTATATGACGGCTCGTAGTACCTCATATGTGTAATGAGTCTCTTTGCATCGACCAAGAAATCAACGTCTCCCCCAAATACGGTCATTGGAATCGACATATGTTCCAACCAGGTCGTGGTAAATGGGAAGTATGTTCTCGATGTGGCTTCCGGTGACTCTGGAATGTATTTACAATGGCTACCATTTTTATAGTCTTCAAGTGGTAGAATTTGGTTGGAGAATCCTTCCTCTACGTAATGACTGAGCCACCAGTTCATCAACTTGGACAGCACATATGAAAGATTGAACAAGGAGCTCGCGTGTCTAATTCTTCTATCTTTCGACCACTTGTTCGCCTTCCACCCAAATAAATATTTGAACATGATATAATTGAAAAAGTAGAATAACCAGGTTGAACCTATTACTCGACGCAAGTCACCCATGACTCGAAGGAACAGATGGAATCCGAAAATAATATGGTATGACACCCTTTGTCTATTGTGAATAAACTTTAAGAATCCTCTTGTATGAAAGAGAGATCCTGGGAAGATTGCCGGGGCTAAGGGGAAGAACATTTCCACCATGTTGTGGTACTGGGATAAATTTTTATTCTTAAACATGAGGAATGATTGGGTACATCCCTGTGAATGTGCAATCAAATTCAACTTGGAATGGTTGGGCTTGTGCGACAAGACATTGGTAATAATACATGGCAAGTCATAGTACGCCAATTCTAAAATATTCCAGTCCCAATACTTTTCATTGTACATTAAGTTTCCCTTGTAATACTTGTGTTCAGGACGGAAGTAACTTCTGTTGTTTCCCAAAAAGACATCATATCCTTGTTCATAAAGATAGAAGGCCAATGAGTTCTGACCCGTAGTTAAGTAACATCCTCCACTCGATAAGAGTCCATGCTGGCACAATACAGGTTTCCTTGCGTCTCGTTCAGCTTCGGTTTCCTTAGGATTAACTAACCGATACAATGGCAATACAAACCCATCATCTGTTATGATTTTGTACTTGAGTAAATCAGCACCCAACTCTAAAGCATAGTAACGTAGATCCCTAGTTATCTTCAATTTCTTAGTGCTGGGATATCCCACTCGTGGTACATATCCATTGTGAGTCTGCGGTTCTCCAGGATGATACTTCCTATCAACCCCTGTCAACTTTTCAGACCAATGAACAATAAGTGCAATAAAAGTCATTGTATTAACAAACATGGTCCCACATATCGTGCTCAACACCAGCCAACAAAGTGCTGATATCCAGCTATGGTTTCTTCGCTTCTCCTGAGGAGTCAATTCTTCGAACATTGCCCTCCCAATGAATGGTGCTACAACTGTATCTTTATATCCTACTTTAGGAAAATTTGTGGCTCTGTTCGGAAACAACTTCACAAGCCTTAAACAGCAACAAGAACCTTTGATAATAAACGTAGGGAGGGGTGTAACTGAAATAAACAAACTAAAATAGTTAATGCGTTTTCATCTCTTCGGGTTTCTCTACATCCATTTATTCCGAACAATCACAAAAGAGGAAGGTTCCACGAGTTTTCAGCTTTAAAAGAATAGATCTTTACAATCAAGGAGAGAACTTGAACTACATATTCACATTGAGATTCACAGTGATAAACATAGAATCTCTTGTGAATTAGAAACAATAGAACAAAATTTGAGTTCCTGGTTTGGGTTATGTAAATAATAAAACAATGGTGTCGTTTTGAGACGTTGCCTTAGAAGTTGCCCTCGTAGTTACCCAGGAAAGTCTGCCTCAAAATTTTTAAGTAGTTAATGCTCGCCTAGCATAGTTTACGAAGAGTAAGTAGCACGTGAGATAGTTAGGCATTCGTCATCTATTGTACCTTGTAAGTTCACAAAACATCATCGCCAAGGAGCGTTGAAAAGCTGTTTACTTTAAAATAATGTGACTCCTTCTAGGGTTAATCTGATATGCATGCTGTATTCGTTGATTTAGACTAGTAGATTTAGACAAATCCTGAATCACAGGCAGACTACTTAAATTTTAAGTAGGCTGCAAAATGACACCAGGGAAACTCCAAAAGGAACAATTTAAAATATTGGCAACTTACTTGGCAATTAAATTCTAACCTAATGCCGTGTCTAGTTTACTTGAACTAGCTACTTCTTGTTCAATGGAGATAGTTTGGTATTATTTGGCATCTCATTGAGAGGTTGAAAGCGTGAAATCTAATTTATCAACTTTAAGTAGAGGCAGGTGATATCTCTTGACTAAATTAACAGAGCCACAACTTCTTAATTTCTATGTTGTAGGAGTATCAGAAGTGCTTGATGTTGTTTATTACAATACTATAGCTTGAAGTAAGAATTATCTTGGTGGCTTCTAGAGCTTAGCAATAATTTTAAGTCTGTACCATAAAAGCTTTAAAGTAGGATTCTTCGATGATGCGGGATATGACTATCGTTCAGTAGCTTTATTATACTATTTACCATTTCAGAACCATAATTCCAGATCACACTTATTCAATGTACTAGTGATGTATGAGTAGTTCACATCTGATTCGACCAATTCTCTGTATCTATTATGAGCATTGGTTCTGTCAAATGTGAGTATAAAGCTGTAGAGGTTCTCCATTCAAGTTACAACTGGAAAATTATTCTGTGCTACTCTCAAACTCAAGATAGTTTCTACTATAGGGATCTTTTAATTATTAGTGAATGATTCCCTATATGAAAAGCTATCAAACCTGAGCGCATATTTTTTAGAAGATTAAAATCTTCGATTTTTAGCGTAATTTGCAGCCACCTGTTTAAGTTTTGTGATTTACCAAATTTCCATATTACTTGCAATTATAGTTTGAAACCAAGGCACGAGAATTCTGTTAGCTGCCTAGTAGGGACATATATATTTAAATTGATTACTCTAATCATTTTATTTGGCCTGTTGCTAGCATAACTTTGAGTTTAGTTTAGACTCAATTCTTGCAGATTAAGTAGTAGAATCAATTAGTCAATCAATATCTCTTGATTGGAGCTGGACAGGTAATCCCGCTCATTGGAAATGAGAAATTGAACTGTACCATTGGTTCTGCTTGTCGTCTTTATGACATACACCTCACAAAATTAAAGTATTGCATCTATAAAGATAGTCCTAAAGTTGAGAAGAATTTCTCAAATAGTGAAACTCTTATTGTGAACAACTATTACCATCTCAACTCTACTATTTAGATGCTAACTTTCCCATAAAGCCCCTATGCCAACTCATCAATTAAACTTGTATAAAATTGTAAGATTAACTAATAGGGCCTGTACCCTAAAAAACGTGATACACGATCATTATAAATAATGTTGAAAATTCCTGTGTATAAATGAAAACATGACAAACAATCACCTGACTGAAAATTTTGATACGGACGAGGAAAATTTTCAAACAAAATTAAAATAGGCCTTTACTAAATTTTTGAAGACTAAACTATAAGATGGGTAAGAGGTATGTAACCCAATGAACGAAAACTAATCGAGCGCACGAACGAGAGAACAACAAGTGGATGAATGTCTAAAATGAACAGGAACTTTTGAACTATTGTAGAGCTTCAAGTGAGCACCCCATGAAGCATAATTTGAAGACAAGTCTTGCAAGTGCAGCGCAGAATATCAATAACAAAATACTAACCCCTCTAGTCGTGGTTACAGATCCGGTACGCGTTACGCTTTCCAACGTGACTTCAAGAAG